>CAUYUJ010018493.1:63130-78130 GCA_963575745.1 Prorocentrum cordatum
CTCCTCCTCTCCCCCCTGCGTCGTCATCCCCCCTCTCCGCCTTGTTCCGTGGAGGCGATCCTTTGTAACCGTCGGTCTATCCACTGGAATTGCAGGACTGTTGGAATACCGTTGGGCGTTTCCGCTGTTTTTGTTTTGGGTGCATCTGTTTTTGCAATGCTGGGATGTTGCGTAAGTTGAAGGACATTGCGTAATTTTGCGTTTCACATAAGTAGTATTATTGGTTCGGATTTTAGGTTGCCTGACGATTAGTTCTGGGCAGAAGAGTTGCGATGTTCTCCGGGGCTGCTCAACGCATGTGCTCCAGATGGGATTCGCCCTGCTGTGCGCGGAGACGCGCTTCGACCGTCGTTCGTGGTTGCGCCGGGGTGGGCGACGTCGGGGGCGGCCGCGGAGCTCGTTGCCCGCGAGTGCTGGGGTGCGTTCGGTTCTGGTCTAGCTTTCTCGCGTCGCCCTGGCACGAGCGCTGCAGGCGCGACGCGCGCGATGCGTTGTTTTCTCCCCGCGCGCGCTGCCGCGCTGATCTTAGGTCGCTGCTGCGAAACGGTCGCCAGTGAAATGCTGGTGGTTCCATATGTGGGGTTTTCTGGGTGAACGTAATTTTTCCGATAGTGACTAGGCGTCGGCGCGCTGGGGCCGGCGTCGCCTGCGGCGGCGGCGGCGGCGGCAGATGGGGCCCCGGGCAGCTTGCAGGCGCCGCGCGCTACTATCCGCGCCCGGCCCGCCGCGGAGACCATGCGAGATCGCCCTAGGCCCGTTCGGGATGTCCGCGACCTTCGGGCAGGCAGCGAGCGAGAAGTCGACGGGCAGCGAACCTGCGATTCCGGGCACGACGCGCCCCGTTGTCGTCGGCGTGCTTGCGCGGCCGCGCTCGAACTCTCTCTGGCCGCCCCTGGCAAGGCCCCCCGCGCCGCCATCCGCCGCGTGCCCGTTCTGGCCCCCGCGCGGTCCGCGGGGCGCTGTGCGCTGCGGGCGCCGTTGGCGGGCCTGGCGCCGTCGGGGGCCGCCGCGGCGGCCGCGCGCGCGTGGGCGGCCGCGGCGGCGGCGCCCGCGGCAGGGGCCGCGGCGACGGCGCGCGCGAGGCCGGCCACGACGACGGCGGCGCCCGCGGCGCCCGCCGCGCCCGCGGCGTCAGCGGCGCCCAGGGCCCCTGCTGCGCAGGCGGGGCCTCTGGCCCCCGTGGAGCCAGCAGCGCCCGCGGCGCCATTTGCGCGCGCGGCGCAGGCGCTGCGGCGCCTTCGGCGGCGGGGCCGCCGCGGCCGCCGCGGCCGCCGCGGCGCGAGGCGCCGGCGGCGCCAGCGGCGGCCGCGGGCGCGCGGGGCGCCGGCGGCTGCAGGGCCAGCGGCGCGGGCGGCAGCAGCGCGCCGCTGCCGCCGCCGCGGCGCCGCGGGGGTCTCCGCGCCGGCGGCCGCGCCGAGCCGGCGGCAGCGGCGCGCGGCCCGGCCGCCCCGCCCAGGCCGCGCCTGCCGCCTCGAGCCCCGGCCCCGGCAGGGGGGCTCGAGCCAGGGTCGCGCGCCCTGCATGGGCGCGCCCGGCGCGCCCTGGCGCGCGCCCCGGAAGCGGTCTCTGGGCGCGGTGGGGCTCGGCCCCCTCGCGCGCTTTGCAAGGGTGCCTCGCGCGCCCTGGCGCGCGCGCCAGCAATGGCGCCAAGGGTCGCGGCGGTGCCCGACCTTCTCGCGCGCCGGGGGGGCGAGTTTGCGAGGTTGTCGCCAGCGACGGCCCCGCGCCCCCGGGCGCGCGCGCCAGAAATGGTTTCTGCGCGCGGGGCCTGGCGCCCTCGCGCGCCGGGGGCGGGGGTGGCGCGAGTTCCGCGGTGGCCCGCTCATTTTTCTTATATATATATACATATATATATATACATACATACATACATACCTGCATATATATATATATATATATATAAACGCGGGGAAGCGTCGCCGCGTGCGCTTAAATTCATGGCGGAGTGACTCCTGGCCAACGGTGCACGGGCGCGGTTCAACTGTTCTGGGGCATTGCGTTGACCTCAACTGGTTCGGGGGAGAAATCAGACAGAAGGCCGATATTGTAACCCGGGGCAGACTCGGCCCAGGGCCAAATGGTGCGAAGCTCAGGCAGCGCATGGCGCGACGTTGGAGATCAGGAGGAAAAGCAGCCCCGCGGAACAAGAATACGAGGGCCCCTCTGCCAAGTCATGAAGTTATGAAATGCCATGCTGTATTGGCCAGGGAAAACTATCTGGCGCAGGGCCGTTCGGACGCGCAGGTCTCAGTGAAGGAGCTTGCGCGTTCCATGTCGGCCCTGATCCGAGAGGCATAGGAAAGCAGTGCAAAACTGGGCAAGTGCTTCAATGACCGCGACAGGTGGATATCGGATTGTGCGTCGAGAACGTCACATGGAAGTAATCAACCCCATGGGCAGACGCCGATTACGCCAGGTGCGAGAGAACACGTAAGAAAGCAGGCAGAGGAAGAGTATCGCGGGATCAGATGTGATAAAGTCGTGGAGTGCGACTCAGAGCGTGCTGGCATTATCCTCCATGGAGACGCAGGGTATTTCGGAATGGTGCAAGGCGGCTAAGTAGCGTTAGGACTATCAACGGTCCTCAATGATACCGGTGTTGATTGGGATTTCGATAAGGAGCGATGCCAGCGCAGTAAGTGCCATTGCAAGCCGGCGAGTGTTAGGACAAGTCGGACAGATCGAAGTTTGTCTGCTTAGGCTACACGAGAAAATGCGATGACGATACGTTCAAGTTGCCAGAACAGGAACTCATGATAGCCTTGCGCGTGATTTAACAACATATGTGAGAAGGGACAACATGACCTCGCATATGCGAGGTACCAACCAACATATTGTTAACGGAAAGCACGAACTCGCTCCCGCTACGTGGTGGTAGCTGACTGCGGTTCGGTGTGACCGTCGCGCGCCGCTTTGCCGGGTACTCGCGTTCAGGATCAATTTGTGTCCGAGTGCTCGTGTACGCGATTCGACGCCCACTCAACAAAATATGTTCCTCAGTTTGCATGTCTTGTTGCTTTGCGACGCTGGGCTAACGTAGATCGCGTGTTAGGAGGCCCCTTCATGTTCACGCCCAATTCATAGTCGTCTTCTGCTTGCACAGTCATACTTAAACCAACTCGCTGTACAATTTGGTCTGATAGGATGGAGTCCTGGCTTCTCTGCGCTACCTACTTGCTTAGTATCCATTCGTTACCCAATCGCTTTTGCCAATTTCATGTCGTCCAGTTCCACAGTCGCCTTATCATCCGAGGGTGGTGGTGGTGGTGGTTCCGGTTGTGGTGTTCTCACTGAGCAGGATTTGTTGGTCTGATTGTAGCATTCGCGCATCAACACAGTCTTACACCAGAGGATTTCTTAATTTGGTGTTTGGTTCCAGTATTGTTGCGCTGCCGCGCAAACGTTCCAATGCTTCTCTCCCAGGAGGAGGACACGGACGAAGAGAACGATGCTGGTGATGATGTTGATGTGGTTGTTGCCGATGATGATGCTGATGATGCTGATGATGATGCGGATGCTGTTGTCGATGACGATGATGATGATGATGTTGCTGATGGTGGTGGTGGTGATGATGATGATGGTAACGGTGCTACTGATGATGGTGTTGGTGATGGAGAGGAGGACAAGAGGTGGAGGAGGAGGAGGAACACAAGGAGGATGAAAATACTGAGGAGGAGGAGAAGGAAAAGGAGGAGGAGGAAAAGAAATGGGAAGACCGTCGTATGCCACCTTTCGTTTTCTCCTTTGGCTTGGAGCTCTCATGGAATGCATTTGGGCCGTGTTTGGGCTGTCTTGGCCTCCTGTGGGGTCCCTCGAGGCTGCCTTGCGGCCGGTTCGAGCCGCATTCGGGCCGTCCGTGGGCCGTCTTTGGGCTCTACTTTGCCATCTTGGGACCTTTTTGGCCGTGTCGGGGGCTCGGGGGCCGTGCCGTCTTAGACCACTTGGGGACGTTGTGGATCTCTCCAGAGTCCCTCTGTGGCCGTTTTGGGGCTGTCCTGGATGCCTCTTGGGACATTGCGGAGTCCTCTTGGGCCATGCTGGGAACCTCTTGGGGCCGTCCTGGTGCCATTTTGGAGATTTCTTGGGCCGGCTTGGGCCAACGGGAGCTCGAACAGGAGCCCCCTCCGACAATCAATGTGTTACCCAGCGTGGATTCCATTGTGATGGTGGCAACTATGAGGTGTAAGCTATGTGGTGAAAGCTATGTCGTATACGCCATGTGGCGTGAGCTACGGGTGGGAACGCTGTGCGGTGCCGGCTATGTGGTGTAAGCTATGTTGGGTAAGCTGCGCGGTGTGAGTTGGAGGTGAACTGTATAGGATGCAAGTGTTGTGATGTCAGCCATGTAGTGTAAGCCACGTGGTGCAAGCTGTGTGGTGTAAGCTACGTGGTGAATGTCACGTCGTGTAGCTCAGAGCACGGAGCGCTTACGAGACGCCCATTGGCCGTTGCGGACGGTAAAGTGGCGCAGCCTCGGGAAGCCTGCCCAACGCACGGGGAGCCCTCGGCGAGCCCACCTGGCGCACGGGGCGCCCACGAGGCGCCCACGAGGCGCCGCGTGGGGGAACCTCGGCGAGCCCACCCAGCGCACGGGGCGCCCACGAGGCGCCCACGAGGCGGCACGGGGCGGCAACGTGGCGAGCACATGGCGAAGCCATTCAACGGCTTACCAACCCAAGCAAGATCCCCCAAGTGCCAGCACTGTTCAGGGTCTTCACGCTGCCCTCTTGGTCTCTCTTGGTTCGTCTTCAGGCCATCTTGGGCCTCCGTCGTGAAACGCTTTCGAGGCATCTTGGGCCATCTTGGCGGCCTTGGTTGCCTGCCTGGGCCGTCTTGGAAACTCGGGGCGCGGATCCGTTTTCTCACGAGGATCGCAGCCTCGGGAACGCGGGTCCATTGTGTTTTGCTAGTGATCGTAGCCCCTGGAAGGGGGGAGGGATGCGTGCAGCTGGATGCGACGATGAGAGGGGGGGCCCTGAGAAGAGTGCAGACAACCTGCCAGACATTACTTGGCATTCCATCACGCCTCAACGTGCCAGCGGGCAGCGTGGCGGATAACGATGACGATTTCACAGCGGAAGACATGTGCTGCGCGTGTGACGGGGGACTGACGCAGTGCAAGAGCCACGAAGAATGCGACGGTGACGGTGGTGGCATGTTCTGCAGCGCCCAGACCGGTCGCTGTGAGGAGTGCAGCATTTGCTTCTATTGTGGGCACGGAGTCGACAACACGTGCGGCTGTTGCGGCGATCATTACCCTTTGTTTGAAGGTACATGCAATGGGACTTTGTCCTGCCTCTCAACGCACTTGTGCGTTGACGACCAAGGCGCTGTTGATCTTTATGGGTACGTCTGCGATGACTACGGTAAGTGGATTGCTTGTGGCGAGGGTGACGACACGGACTTTACCGCCAGCCTCATGTGTTGTGCTTGCCGTGGCGGCGTCGCTGATTCTGCGTCCGAGGGTGCTGAGCTGCTCGGGAGCCCGTTCTGGCTCACGACGTTTTCCTCAGTTTCTGACAACAACTTTATTGGTCAGGCCGGCTTCTCCTTCACCAACTACTTCGGCGTTTTGCAAATCACAGCTTTGGGCCGCCCATTGCCTCTGACAGCCTCGACGCGCGTGACGTTGTGGGATTCGAGGACCGAGCAGGCTTTGGCGTTCGCGGAAGTAGGGCCGCATTCTATCACACATAATGGCTACGCATTGGAGGTTTTGTCGCCCCCAGTGACCATTTGGCCTGGTGAGTACCGCATTTCGCAGTGGTGCTTTATCGGCATGGATCCCTGGCCATTCGACACAACTACAGAGACAGTCAATGCAGCTACGGCGTTGACGGAAATGCTGTCATTCCACGGCGGGGTCGTTTCAGACTACGAGACCTCTGGCTACCCGTACCTAACTACCGGTGACGGTTATATGGCTGGAATGTTGCAGATGTACTTGTCGGAGGCCCCGTCGAATGTGCAGACGTTCAGGTTCACAGGGGGCGAGCAGTACTACGAAACGCTGGGCTACACACAGTTCCTGATGTACATCTACGGCGCTGGCGGTGGAAATCAGGCTCAATCAGGCGCGGCAGGTGGGTCGGGAGGCTACGCGCAAGCCACCGTCACTGTCCCGCCCGGCATCCAGCGCCTGAGTGTCGTTGTCGGGGAGGCCGGTTTGGATGGCGGTTCTCGGAGGGCGCCATCCCTTGAGATCCGACGTAGCAAGAAGATTGCGACATCGTGAAACATCACGCCCGGAGACCGTAGACCCAATCTTCCAGCCATTTTCTTCCAGCGGGATCGATCTGTGAGGGTCCCCCGGGCCCCAAACAATGGCGAGAACGCCTGGCTCGAAAGTATTGAAACGCCAGGATCTCACAGGGTCTATACACTCTAGGCCTCCTAGATGGGGTCAGATGCCGCATCGCCGATGCATCGGCGCTGCGGCTCGATGTGGAACCCGATTTGCGTCACGTCGGTGTCGCCGATGCATCGCCCACGTCGACGATGCATCGCTGGTGCATCGCCGATGCATCGCGGATGCATCGCGGATGTATCGGCGATGCGGCGCGATCCCCTGACACCCCATCTACTCCGACCCCATGTAGGAGGCCATACACCTGCAAAACACGCCCGGCCAGGCTACTCCCTGGTCAGGACGGGTGCCCCTGCCGCGAGGGCATGCAGACCGCTCCTCGGCCCAGGGTGGCCTGGGCCAGGCGTGGCGGTGTTGCCCTGGGCGCCTCTTGGCGCAGGCTCGGCCTGCCCCTCCTACGCCTACGGTGGCGGCGGGACTGGCGGCTGCGACGGGAACAGTGGCGGCGGAGCTGGGGGCGGCCGACAGGGGCAACGGAAAAGGGGGGGATAGGCACAGTCCTCCTCCTCCTCCTTCTTTCCTTCCACCTCCTCCTCCTCCTCCTCCTCCTCCTCCTCCTCCTCCTCCTCCTCTTCCTCCTCCTCCTCCCCCTCTTCCGTAGCCATTTTGGCTCAAGATGCTCTGTTCCACAGGGGAACAAGTGGATACCGCTAGTCCGCGGCCAGTGCCAGGGCGTTTCTGCCCGATTATTTTGTTTCCGACTCTCCTGGCCCTGTGGCTGGCCTCGTTGCTCTCCCGAGCAGGCGAGGGACCATGGCGCCTGGGGGCCGCGGCGGTGGCGGTGAGACCAAGCCCGACTGGTGCTGCCGTTCCTGCAAGTACGAGCGCGGGCCCAAGATCGGGATGCCGTGCATCACGTTCGGCTCCAAGCAGCTCTGTCACTTCTGCGGAGGCGCCAAGGACCGCAACTTCCTGGGCCATGTCCGTGGTGAGGAGGGTCTGCGCCGCGGCCACAGTGGCACCACGGGTGCTGGTGGTGGCGCAGGCGCCGGCGCCGCTGGGCAGCACCTCGCAATGCAGAGGGAGCTCACCAGGCTGCGAGAGGAGCTCAAGACCCTGCGGGCGGAGGGCAAGAAGGGCCCCGTGGCGGAGGCGCCCAATGGTGCTGACGCTGAGGAGGGCGCTGAGGGAGGAGACGAGCAGCGCAAAATCGAACATCTTGATTGCCAGCTACGGGTGCTGCGAGGCCTCTCCGACCCAGGGAAAGAAATACTCGACACGATCGAGCGGCTGGCGGCCCAGCGGCAGGTCTTGGCGGAGCAGGTGCGCGCCAAGAAGCCCGTTGTCGCGCAGCTGCTCACACTCCAGAAGAAGCTCAAGTCCAAACAGGACGCCATCAGCAGGCAGGATGCGGCGGTGGCCAAGGCGCAGGAGGCAGTCACCGCGGCGCAGGCTGCGCTGGAGGCCGAGCGTGAGAAGGGCACGGAGCTGCGTGCTGATGCTGCTGAGCTGGAGGAGCAGGTGCGGGCGCTCAGCGCCCAGGTGCCCAAGCCTCCCGATGCGAAGGAGTCCGTGGGGGCCCCAGGTGGTGCGCCGAACCTCGATGGCTTGGCCGACCTGTTCAAGGAGCTGGGGGCGTCGGGCGAAGTCACTGAGAAGTTCTTGGCCCACCCCAAGATCGCGGCGTCTTTCGGCCCTAGGGCTGCGACGCGCGCGCGGCCTGCTGGTGACGGGGATCTTGGCGGCGCGGCGGCGACGCCGCGTGGCGCCAAGAGACTGCGCGCGGCGGCGGACAAGGCGCCCCTCAAGCAGCTGCGGGACAGCATCGCGGCCGCTGGAATCCAAGTCCCCACCGAGGAAGCGGAGATCAGGGCCAAGGCGCACCAGATCGCTGCGGCTGCCAGTGCTTGGGCCTACCGTGCCTACTAGGCGTCAGGAACCGAGGCTTTGGTTGTTCTGGAGTACCATGATCAGTATGATGATGGGAGTATCTGGTAATACTAAGTACGGTGGCAGTGCGGACACTGTCAAAGGGGTGCTGACCACGGTCAATGTTTCATGCGCGAGAGGGCTCACCGAGTACCTCGCGGAGGACCCGAAGGGTGACATCTTCGGCGTGCAGGAGCACCGCGTCTTGGGTGACAAGCTGTGCTCCCTGCAGGGCCAGGTGGAGGACCTGGGTTTCCATGGTCTGTGGGCCCCAGGCGTGGCCGCAGGTGGTGGCCCGCTAGATGTCTCGAGCGGCGTCGCGCTCCTCACGCGCAACGTCATCCCTGTGACGGCGCCGCCCTTCGCGCCCTCCCACGTCCTGGAGGAGGCACGTGCGTTGGCGGGCCACGTGCACTGGGGCGTGAAGGGTGGCATCATCGTTGTGGTGGTCTACTTGAGGCACTCAGTAGGCATGGACGATGACAACTCGGACACGGTCCACGAGCTGCAGCGCTACCTCAGGGCGCTCAACGCGCGCGGGCTGGACTGGGTCGTCACGGGCGACTGGAACATGGAGCTAGACGAGCTGAAGGGGCCATGGCTCGAGCAGGTGCGGGGCGTCCCGGTCGCCCCGTCTGAGCCGACCTGCTGGCAGACGGTGGAGGGCTCCTGCCTGGACTACCTCATCGCGGCGCCGAACCTGGACCCGAGGCTAGGCGAGGCTTGGGTCACGATGGATGCGGCACTGCACCCACGCGCCCCCGTGCACGTGGACCTGGCCACGGTCGACCGCGGGGCCTTTGTCCGGGTCGCCGTCGAGCCGCGGGGGTTCACCGCGGCGCCGCCAGTGGGCGCAGCGCCTTTCCCTCATGACGAGGGTGGCGGGCGGCGCTGCAGCAGGTCCTCGCGGCGAAGGAGCCTGGCCCCCCGGCGCAGGCGTGGGGCGCTGTCGTCGGCATGGCGGAGGCAGAGCTCTGCAGCCGCTGGTACCTCACGGGGGTGGAGAGGCGGCAGCACACTGGCAGGGCGGGCGAGCCTGTCTTCAAGCTGGCCCAGGCGACGCGGCAGCCGCCGAGACGGAGGAAGCTGTGCGACCCGAAGGTCAGCGCCCACGTGGTGGCGGCGCGGTGGGCTCGGCATCTGGATGCTGCACGCACGTGATTGGTCAAGTTGCTCGGGTGCGACCTGGGCGACCGCATCGAGAGGGCCGTGGACCTCATCCTTGAGACCCACCGCCACTGCGGCAACGTGGCGAAGTCGCAGCGCGTGCTTGGCCAGCTCTCGGAGGACGTCGTGCAGTGGCTCTCGGGCGGCGTGGGCCAGATGAGCAAGAGGATGTGGGCCGCCCAGGTCGAGAAGATCGCGGCGGAGGCCGAGCGGCTCGCCAGGTGCTACAATGGTGAGAGGGGGAAGGAGTGGCGTGCGTGGGCGGCCAAGAGCCTCGCAGGCGGGGCGAGTGCTGCACACCGCTTCACGAGGCTACCTCCTGAAGCTGAGGTCCGTGGGGCCACCGCGCGGGCCAGCCCGCGCCAGCTGGCTGACCGCGAGCTTGATGGGTGGAGGGACGCGTGGACCGTCCATGAGCAGGGCGCCCTGGAGAAGCCCCCTGACTTTGACGACTGGGCCGAGCTCCCGCGGATGAGCATCAGTCACCTCCGACGTGCGGCGCTGCGTTTCAAGGGGCGCGCCGCGGTGGGCCAGACGGGCATTGCACCGCGGGCCCTCTGGCACCTCAGCGACATCGGCCTCTACGTGCTGTCGGCAATCTTCAGCCAGTGCGAGAAGTTGGGGGTGTGGCCGACCGACAGGGTGCACGCAGTGCTGGTGCGCCTGCCCAAGGCGAGCGGAGGGTGCAGGCTGATTGCCCTTGTGAACTCTTTCCTCCGTCTGTGGGCGAAGGCGCGCTCGACGATTTCGCGGGCCTGGCTCGACCGGGCGGACGTGCCCAATCTCTGGGGCACAGGTGGAGCTGGCGGGACCTCGACGGCGGCAGCTTTCCACCACAACCTGACGGCTGAGATCATGAACATCAACGGAGGGCACAGCGTCACTGTGCTCCTAGATGCGTGGAAGGCGTTCAACAGCTTGATTGGAGGCAGGCTGCTGGGCGAGGCTCGGGCGATGGGGTTTCCACTGCGCCTCATGTGGGCCATCCTCAGGTATCACCACATGCCGAGGCGCATCAAGGCGTTCGGCTCGATGTCGAAGAGCTGCACGGCGCACCAGGGCATCCTGGCGGGCTGCCCCCACTCGATGGCGGTGCTGGTGGTGGCGGCGGCGCGGGCCTTGCGGCGGCTCGCGACGTATGACGTGATCCCGCGCACGCTCGCCGACGACACATCAGTCCAGTGGATCGGCACGGATCTGAGAGGCGTGCGCGTCTTGTGGCAGGCCGTCAAGCGCTTCAAGCATGAGGTCGGGGACGTGGGCCTCTTGCTGCAGGAGCTCAAGTCTGGCTACGTGGCGACGTCCAGGCAGAGCCGCGATGCAGCGGCGCAGTTTGGCAGGCGACTCAGGATGGGCTCGCAGCCGCACATGAGGAACCTTGGCCACGACCTGAATGGGACCAAGGCCTGAAGGAAGGTCGTCAAGGCCAGACTCAAGAACGTGAGGCCGCGGCTGAGGCGCGCGGCGAGGCTACGACGTGCTGCTGGAGGGCGTGCGGCGTGCCTGTGGCAGACGGGCCTGCTGCCCGCTGCCGCCCATGGAGCGGCGGTGAGCGGGGTGGCCCCCTCCGAGCTGGCCGTGCTGCGCTCGGAGGCGGCCCGACTTGCTGGGGCCAAGGGCCGAGGTGGCAGCAGCGCGCTCTACCTGGCCAGCGAGCGGAACCCGTGGTATGACCCAGTCGTCGCGGCGACCGTCGAGCCGCTCATGCGCTACGCTGCGGTCGCGTGGCAGCAGGCGGTGTCCATGAGCGCGCTGGAGAAGGCCTGGCGCGTGACGCTGGACGAGGTCGAGGCGGGCGAGGACAAGCTGACGTGGGCGTCGGCGCGCGGGCCGCTCAAGGTGGTCGTCCTGTCGCTCAAGCGGATCGGCTGGGTGACGCTGTCGTCGGTGCTGATCCAGCCTGACGTGGGGCCAGTGATTTCGCTCTTATCCACTTCGCCTCGCTTTTTTCGCGATCTCCTGAGGCAGGGGATCCAGCGTTGGCAAATGCGCCAAATTGCCTCTCACCGCGATGCCGCCACGCCTCTTTGGCCGCGAGGCCTGCGAGCTTGTGTGGGCGGGAGGGGGGCGGCGGTGACTGGGGCGGGGAGGGTCGGATCTCTGCGCAGCCTGTGGTCTGGCTCCCTCTGCCCAAAAGCTAAGTTGTATAGCAAGGGAATGTATTATGATCAGAAGTGTCGAGCGTGCCCGCACGAGGCTGAGACGCTTGGCCATTGCTTCGTTGAATGCCCAGCGCTGACGCAGCGCTTGTTAGACGATGAGGAGGATTGTGGTCTTGATCCCAAGTTGGCCTCAGCTCGCGACGCCATGTTGGAGCATGGGCCGATTGGAGAGGGCCGCCAGGATGTATATTCTTTTGCCCTCTCGGTCGGGATCCCCAGGTGGCCCAAGGTTGAAGTGCCGCAGCCTCCTGAGTCGCCTCCTTGTTTCTTTTGGGGAGATTGGGAGTCGGATCCCGAACAGTGGGGCGATTGTGTTTTTACTGATGGCTCGGGATACCACAACGAGTATCCTGAGCTCCGTCGGTGTGGATGGTTCGCTGTCATGCTGAATGCCAATGGAGTCCCCACTCGCGCGTTGTATGGCGGGCTTGCAGGCGCGCAGCAGACAGTGGGCCGTGCTGAGCGTGTTGCGGGCCTCAAGGCCTTTCAGCACATGCCATCGGTCCAGTGCGTGATTTCTGACTTGCTGGAATTTGTGCAAGAAGGCAAGCTGTGGGGCCAAGGAGAAACGGAGGCCCTCACAGATGCGAGCCGTGCATACCCTGCAGTTTGGCGTCAGCTGGTGGCGCTGAAAAGAACGCCGCCCGCTTTTGCATGGGTCCCGTCCCACAGGACTGAGGATGAGGTTCTCTTCCCCGCTCCTGAGGACCCTCCGCCTTCTCCCTGCCTCTGGGTCGTGGGAAACGGTTGGGCCGACTTTTTTGCAAAGCTAGGAGCCCTCTCGGTCAAGCTCCCAGAGGCCCAGGCTAGGTTCTATCAGGACTCGCTGACTGCGGCTGCCCAGTATGCCAAGTATTTGTCTTGGGCGGTCCAGAGAAGCTGTCAGCTTGACCTGTGGGCTGAGAAGGCTGTCCTGACGGCGGCCCCAAGCAGGGCTCCCAGGGCCAGTGGAGCCAGAATGGTGCTGCTAATGCACGAGCATGACTTCATCGAGATTCGAGGGGGGCTCATGTGTCGACAATGCCGTCGCACAGCGAGGACCGCTGAAGCTCGCCGGCAGTTGACGGGAGGCACGGATCGACGTTGTGTGCCTTCTATGATTTCCCGAATGCAGGCAAATCTGATAGAGGCCGCCGCCAGTGCCGCCGCGAGGCCGCCGACGGCCCGCTGGGAGTCTGCGGGGGGGCTGCCTGGTGGCCCTGGGGGTGCTTGTGGGGATGGGGCCTCGGCTGGGTCCGCTCCTGCTGCTGCTGGGCTCGGGGCCGCTGTGGCTGGGGACTCGGCTGGGGTGCGCTTGGGGGGGCCTGTGCTTGCCCGCGATGGCGGGGCTGGGGCTTCTGTCGGGGCTGAGCCTGGGGGCTCGGCGTCTTTGGCCTCTGTGGAGGCCGTGCGTGCGGGGCCTGCGCCTGCCCGCGAGGGCGAGGCTGGGGCCCCGCTGGGGCGCGCTGCGGGCACTGGGGAGCCTGCGGCGGCGGAGTGGCGTCACGCGCCAGGGGGGCACGACGTCGCCGCCACGGGTACGGTCGTCTGGTGTCGGCGGTGCGGGGCCTACGGGTCCGTCAGGGTAGGGGAGGCCTTCAGCCCCCCCTGCCCTGACCCCAAAGACTTGCCCAAGAGCAGGAGGTCAGTCCTCAGTGCTCTCCAGAGAGGCAAGCACCCCAAGACTGGGCAGTCCCTCACGGGGTGACTGGAAGTCTGGGGATGTCCTTTTTCCCTCTTAGAGTGGTGTCTGTGAGCAGACGCTTTCTCTTCAGTGCTTCCCTGCTTCCCTCCTCCTCCCCCTCTTCTTCCTCCTCCTCCCCCTCTCCTTCCTCCTCCTTCCCCTCCTCCTCCTCCTCCTCCTCCTCCTCCTCCCCCTCCTCCTCCTCCTCCGTAGCCATTCTGGCTCAAGCGGAGGCGCTCCCTGGAGCGCCGCAGTCGCGTCGCGTCCCGCGGGCGCGCGCGGCCAGCTCCGGGCCGCGCGATGGGTCGTGGCGGGCGCGGCGGCCTCTCGGTGCGCCATGGCGCCTCGCTCGTGACGGGCGCATCTGTTGGCGAGGCCGCCGAGCTCCTGCTGCGCGCGCAGGCTGGGTGCATGGCGGCAGAGGTGGCGCCAGCTGCTGGGGCGGCGAGCGCGGCGTCGGCGGCTACCTCTGGCCGTTCGGCGCTCGGCGACCGCGCGCAGGCGATGCTCGGTGCGGCAGTGGAGTTGGCGGCCCTGCTCGGGTCGCCCACCTTGGCCGCTGGGCTCGCTGAGGCGCGCGCCCGAGGGAGGCGGATCCCGTCGGCCCTCCAGAGGAGCTGCAGGACGCTCGACGGGGCTGCGGCCTTCCTTTGCCATCCGCGTGAGGCGGAGGCTGTCGTCGCCAGTCATCGGCGTTGGCTGGAGGATGGCGTTTTGCCTAGGGCGGGCCTGCAGGTAGACGACGTCGAGGAGGTGTTCGGGAGCGACGGCAAGTTCGAGGAGGCTGGCCCCACGCACCGTTTGGAGCTCGGCACGCAGGTGGTCACCGCTGTGTTGGAGCCCATGGGGGCCGAGGGCAAGCTCGAGCATAAATCCACCCTGAGGGAGCTGCAGGGCGAACGCGTGCGGGAACTGCAGGCTGTCAGGGAAGAGCACAGACAGCGCATAGCGGACATGCGCACGGAGAAGGAACATCTGGTGCAGCAGCTGAACCACGAGCAGCAAACGCACCTCGTGTCCAAGGAGCGGATCAGTGGAGCACGAGGCACAAGATCTCGCGCTCATGGTGGAGGAGCAGCGGTGCAAGACCGCACGGCTTGAGAAGGCCATGGGCGAGCAACGCGAGATAGCTTTCCTCGCGGATGTCCCCGCCTTCCCCGTCCTGCTCATCGTCGGGGGGGCCCAGTCGTGCAACGTCGAGCAGCTCCAGCGCGACGGCGACGCCCAGGAGACCAACGCCCTCCTGCTGAGCTCCGCGGAGGACCAGGGCAGGCAGCTGAACGCCGTCGAGGCGAAGGAGAGCATCTTGGACGGCCAGGTGCGTTCCGCGGACGAGTGCGCGCAGGGGCCCTCGGCAACCCGCGGGGCATCGTGAAGAACCTGGGCCGTCCCCAGCACGCCTTCTCGAAGGAGAAGTGCAACGGCGACGCGCTGTCGGTCCAGGCGCGGTGGGGGGCCGCGCAAAGAACCCCCGCTACCCCCAGCCGGCGCTGGGCAGAGGAGCTCTGCGAGGACACCATGCTCGCGGTGGTCGACGTGGAGGGGCCCCATGGCAAGCCCGTTGGCCTCGCGGCGGCGGCGCTAGAGGGCGAGGAAATCGACGGGGGCGTCCTGGTCCTGGAGGCCTTGCAGTCGCTGCAGGATGACGAGGTGGAGGGCCCGTGCGACGAGCGGAGGTGCCCGGGAGGACCACGGAGGCTGCTGATCCTCCAGCGCCATTTCTTCCAGACCGCGTGCCTCGACGAGAAGGGCGTCGACCTGGAAGAGCTCCA
>CAUYUJ010018493.1:80630-193130 GCA_963575745.1 Prorocentrum cordatum
AACGCTATAAACATGAATTTGTTGCGCTCCGCGCGGATTTCTTGGATCCGCGCTGGGTCACCCTGGTGGCGCCTTCAGCGCCGCGCTTGGCGCGCTCCGCGCGCCAGGGAGGGGGCTCCTGCGCAGGCGCAGATCCAAGAAATCCGCGCGGAGCGCCAACAGTTCATGTTTATGGCGATGTTTTGTCTTCTAGGACAACAGCCTGTCCACGCAGATCGACCAGGGGCAGCTTCTCCGGTGGCCCTGCACGCGGCTGGAAGACAACGTCTGCGGCGGAGGGGCGCACTGGAGCGTCCCGGAGTGGATTGCCAACTGCCTCTCGCTGGGCGGCATCTGCTTGGACGGCCAAGCGTACACCTACGACTGCGACCCTGTTCTGGCGTGCACGGACATCGACGAAGAAAAAACACCATAAACAGAAACTTTGACGCTCCGCGCGGATTTCTTGGATCCGCGCTTGGCCCCCCAGGCGGCGCCTCCGGCGCCGCCCCTGGCGCGCTCCGCGCGCCAGGGGGGGGGGGGTCCAGCGCAGATCCAATAAGTCCGCGCGCAGCGCCAAAAGTTGATGTTTTTGGCGTTTTTTGTTCCCTAGGACAGTCTATCTGATTGGGTAGACGCTGGAGGCCGAGGCTGTGGTGAGTATGCAGAGTCCGACTTGTGCACCAGGTCTGGCGGCTATGGAAATGGATGGGGACGCGACCAGCAAACTTTCGAGTATTGGGCTGTTGGTGGGATCGACGCTACGATGGTATGTTGCGCGTGTGGCGCGGGCTACACTCCAGCGAGGACGAAATTGTCAGACGGCCCAGATTCGAGCTCAGGAAGACTGATGGTTTATCACGACGGCCGTTGGGGCACGGTGTGCGGAGATGGCTTTGATGACGTGGATGCCTCTGTTGTTTGCCGGGATCTGGGCTTCGGCAGAGGTGCCAAGATTTCATCTTCTTTATATGGGTCAGGAGTTGGACCTATTTGGCTGAACAATGTTGCGTGCAATGGCACCGAAAACAGCTTATTCCATTGTGCTTACGACTTGTCCGGGAACAGCGAGTGCGACCACAGCCAGGACGTCGGCATTCGTTGCGAGGCTATTTGCGAGGACCGTACACATGGTATTACTGACCAGCTGGGTTACGATTGTCGTTTTTACCATGGTCATGTTGAACATTGCGGCGTCTATGATACTACCAATTTTACAGCCAGTGTGATGTGTTGCGTATGTCGCACTGCGTCTCACCGTCCTTCATTATTCAATGGGGATTTTGAAATGGGCGTAACCGGGGAAGTACCAATGCTTTGGGTAAGCAATGGTTCAAGTGGAGCAGGTCCAGTTTTGACTCAAGAAGAATCTCATAGTGGACTAATGTCGGTCCTATTCTCAGGGCCGGGTTGGCAAACGATCCAAGTCGGCCCAGGCGAGGGCACGGATCTGACCGTAACAGAGGGGGTTGCGTATGTCTTGTCGTTTTCTGCCTTCGCGCTTGTTTCTGGTCAATCAGTGCGCACCGCGTTCGTTGTGTATCCAGACTCCACGTCCACGAGAGAGTGGGATCACAGGCTGGTGACTTTGGCTGGAAACAGCACTCGGTTCCACCCCGTGTTTTCCCTTGGGCAGTGGGTCAAATACGAACATTTTTTCATCGCAGGTGAGAGCACTTCTTCTTTGCGTTTGAACATCGGGTCACGCGATGCAATACAGCTCTACATTGACAATGTGCAGTTCAGCATGTACCCGAACTTGTTGAGTGACATGTTCTACGTGACAACAGAGGCTGACGCATACGTAGCTCCTCCAGATTGCTCAGGCGACTTAGACGATGATGATTTCACAGCCAGCGATCTTTGCTGCACTTGTGGAGGAGGACGCACAACATGGAATACGTGCGAGTGGGTAGAGACAAGTTCAGTCGGAGTCGAAGAGTCGGTCGGAAATGTGACCTCGCCAGAGGAGTGCGTGTCGGCAGTCCGGGCGCAGTGCCCAAATGCAATAGCAGCCAGTTTGCCAACTCTTGGTGCCGGGCCGTGCTATTGCGGTCATGCTTACCCGTATCCGAGCAAAAGTGGTTGGGCAACGTGCATTTTAGAGTTTGCTGAACAGACAGATGTGCCGCTTACTCGTGAAGACCCACGCGCATCTTGGACTGTCGACTATGGGGAGTGCACAGTGGATGACTTGTGCGTGTACAGCAGCAAGCCTCTTGGTTTTCATGCCTGTAGGCTTTTTGCCAATGAGCCTATCTCTAGCTACCCCCTGTCTGTCCACACATTCGACCTTGATCCTTTAGTAGACCAGTTGTATGTGAATGGAGTTCGCTACAAATCTGGCCAGGAGCTCAATGGTATTTTGCCAACTGGGGACATTCTATGGTATACGCACAGCACTGGGATTGGGGCTGGTTGGGTATTATGCGCCGAGCCCCCGTCATTGTGCACTGACTCAGACAATGGAGCAACAGATGTGCATTCTTTTGACTGCGATGCGTATACATCGTCCGAACAGTTGTGTACCACAGAAGTTCTAATAGGTTACCCCGCCATACCCCGGACGAAATACGATACTGACATTGGTGTTCTTGTTGCGGCTGCTATTCCCATGGGCGTGACTGGAACAATGACCAAACTTGAGTTCTTCGCTGCCCATGCGGGAGCGTTCTCCTTCACAATCTGGAGACCAAGCGCTACAGAGGCTTACACGTGGTATTTCGTTGACGAAATGTATGGCTCTACAGTTGGAGGATATACATCCGTACTTACTTCCATACCTGTGGAAGAAAGCGACATCCTCGGATGGTCACAAGACGATTTCCCCATTGTGTACGACGAGGGAGGTGCCACGCTTTATCTTCGACTTCAGTGGTACCTCGAGCGCAAGTGCACGCACCTCACACTGTGTGGAGTTTGAGCGAGGGATGGGGAGAGGGGCACTGGTAATTGGATTCAAAAACAGAGTTGTGAATTGAAACGACCGTTTTTTTGAGTTCAAAAACACTTGCCGTTGAATCCAAAAGCGTGTTTTTGAATTTAAGTGTTTGTTTTTTGAATTCAAGAACTTGTTTTTTCGGAGTCCACGGAGCAGCAGGAGGGGCAGGCGGCACGCCCGTGGCAGGCAGCGGTGCTGGCACGCCCCCATGGTGCGGCCACCGTTCTCTCACGACGGTGCCTGCGGACGGGATGGCGTCCGTTTTCGCGAGGGAGCGCTCAGTGGGTCTGATTTCGCGCAAGGGGGGGGCGGAGGACGGGGCGAAGGAGGATGGGGGAGCTGCTGATCATGATTCTGGTGGGAAGCGATGGCGATCATGGTGACGACGGTAATACTGATGCTGATGATGATGCTGATGATGCTGGTGATGATGATGGTAACGGTGATGGTGGTATTGATTGGTGATGATGATGATGATGCTGATGCTGATGATGATGATGATGATGCTGATGCTGATTTGATGGTGATGATGCTGCTGAGGATGATGATGACACGGAGGAATATGTAGTAGGAACAGGAAGAGGAGGATAAGTAGGACGGGCATCAGTTGGAGGAGGGAGCATGCCGGGGAGGAGAGGTCGCGGAGCGCATGCTCCTTCCTCCTGAGAGGGAGGAGGATGACCATCATAAACCAAAGGTTCATCAACGATGCTGCAATTCACCCTTCCTCCATGTTCCCTTTTCATGTGCCCCTACAATGTTTTAATTGCGGGAAGTGCCCCATTGAAAGACAGCCATTTGAAAATCTTCAATCGCACTGGAACGCAATTCCTTGGACGAAGGCCATGGCTGTTGCGTGATTGTTGCGTCCTCTCAACCTTAGATCGTTCCAGAACGCCAATGCTGCGAATCAGCTTGACTTTGCGTCCTGACTGTCGTAACTCGTGACATGGCGCAGCTTTTGATATTAACGCTGAGAAAGTAGCCGCATTTTGAAAAGAAGCAGCCCTCCCACCTTCACCCCGTTTCGAACTTTTAAGACGAATGTGTGCGGCGCCAATGCGGGAGCCCCGTTGTCAAAACGTGTCAAGACATGGCCCCTATTCCCCCATCTCGCTCCTCCCATCCACTCCTCCAATACATACCCCTTTCTTTGGTTGCTTTCCGTGTGCTGGGCTTGCTGTACTGTAGCCGTTGTGGTTTCGAGCTTGGCCGAGAAAGAAACATATTGTCAAGATGGCAGCGGGGCGCGGTTGGGCGCAGCAGTGAGCGTGGAGGCCTTGGCACAAGAGGTACTGGAGGCCAAGCGTGACATCGAGAGACTCCTCACGCTGATCGAGAATCAGAATGCCACGATTGGCCAACTCCAGGAGGCATTATGCGACGGCAACGGCAGCGGAACTCCAGGAGGCATTATGTGACGGCAACGGCAGCGGTGGAGACGGGCGCGGCCAGTCGGCAACGCCAAGACAAGATCATGGGCGCCCTGATTGGTGACAAGGGCACGCCGCCGTCCTTCGACAATGTGAGGAAACCTGGCTACTTCGACTGGAGTTTCAAGTTCAAGGCTTTCATAGGCAACCCGAGGAGGAAGGCGTTGGAAGGCATGCGTGTAGCCAGAACGCGCTGAACTACGGCAGCTACGACGACGACTGGCGTCAGATGGCGCACAGCCTATACTTCATGCTCACGATGTATGCAGAGGGCACGCCATTCGGCATCGTCAGGAAGGTTCGCAATCAGGACGGCTTCGAGGCACATAGGAGGCTGAGCTACCAGTACGACCCGCAGAACATGGGTAGCATCCTCTCGCGGCTGATGAAGGTGCTGGAGGTTGATCGCGGCGGCGAGTCTGAGCTCCTGGGCAACCTCGCAAAGTTCGAGAACCTGATCGAGGAGTACGAGGAGTTGTCCAAGGATGCCCCCAGCGACAAACATCCGCTCGGCGGTGCAGATCGCGCGGGCCCCTGAGGCGTTGAAGAACCACGTCCTCTTGTCGATCCCGAAGGAAGACATCCAGTGGAACGCGACTAAAGAAGGTCACGTCAGACATATCTGCTGACGAAGCAGCCCATGCCTGGAGGACCCGCGCCGATGGACGTCGGCTGGGCCCAGACAAGTGGCAGTGGGACCGACGGCCCGGCAAATGCGGCGACTGGAAAGGCGGCAAAGGTAGACTCAAAAGGCAACGATACAGATTCGAAGGGCTGGGGCAAGGACGGAAGCGACAAGGGCGGCAAGGGCGACGGCAAGCAGAAGTGCCAGGGACACTGTGGCCGATGCGGTAGGCGGGGCCACAAGCAGAAGGACTGCTACGCCAAGATCAACGAGGCGGACGCGGGCGACTGGAGCAGCTGGAACGAGGTCTGGAACACCGACGACTGGGGCAAGAGCTGGGGCGGCCAGAAGGGCCGGGGCCAGTGCGAGCCCGCTCCAGCGCAGCCCAGCAAGGAGACCACCACTACTGCGGCAACGGCCGCGTCGGTTGAGTGCCAGGCGCGCGACGACGAGTCGGCCTGGATTTCGCGGCCGGCACGCGCGACGGCTCTAAGGGCGCGCGCGTGGGACAGGCGGTCGACGTGATGGTCGACGCGGGCGCGAATCGGTCGGTGCGCGGTCCGCAGGACTTCCCAGGCTACCCGATCATCCAGGACGCGAAGATGGAGATCAAGGTCGCGAATGGTGCGAAAATCAGGCACTACGGCGACGAGCAGGTGAACCCGAAGACGGAGTCCGACGACGAGATCAATGTGAAGGTCCACGCGACAGATGCGACGAGGCCGATCCTGAGCCTGACCAGTATCAACATTGCAGGTGCTGGAGTGGTGTTCCCGCCATCCGGCGCGAGGGGCTCGGCTTCGATCGCGAGGGGTTCGAAGAGCAGGCGAGAACGGCTTGGGCTGATTAAGTCGTTCGGGCTGTTTTTTTCTGCGCGCGACGGCCATGGCCTGCCCGGGGGCGAAGCGCGGAGCGCGCGGTCTGGTAGCCAGCGGCGCGGCCGCGGACGACGCGACCCCGTTCTTGGCGCAGGAGGTCGACCAGCCCATCGAGCCGGCTGCAAGGCCGGATGCTACGGCGGTGACAGCGCCGAGAGATCCCGCGAAGGCGGAGAGAGGCCCGCGAGGCTACCCATTGTCCACGCGGCGCGCGGTGCGCGGACTGCGTGCCAGGGCAAGGGTTAGTCGATCGACGCGAGAGGGGCGCGGAGGTAGAAGGCGTGCCTGTGGTCCAGATCGACTACACGTTCGGCAAGGCGCGTCGCGGCGAGGAGGCGCACCGAGTCATGAACGCGATAGACAACGCATGCCACGCCACGGCTTCAGTTTGGTACGAGGCGAAGGGCAGTGGAGACACTTTTTGTGTCAAGTGCCTCAAGCGCTACGTGGGGGAGCTGGGGCACGAGAAGGACATCGCGCAGGGCCGCCCCGAGAACGCGGCCAAGGATGCGGCGATCAAGGTTGCTCGGGACGTCGGCAACGAGGCGACGTTCAGAACTACCCCGAAGACGAGCCAGGGCAGCAGCGGCATGGTGGAGAGGTTCCACGCGTTTATCCAAGGGGCGACGAGGACCTGGTGGAAAGCCATCGGGGGCAAGTGCGGGATCGTGATGGAGCTGAGGCACCCGATCATGGCATGGATTGTGCGCCGCGCGTCGTGGACGCGCGATCGGTGCCCGGTCCATCGCTCGGACTACAAGACGTCGTTCGAGCGCCAGAACGAGAAGCACGACGATAAGAAGGTCGCGCCTCTTGGCGAGACGGCGATGTGGAGACGGCCCGGGCCCATCGGTGAAGTTCGAGACCGCGTGGGGCTACGGGATCTACTTGGGGAGGTCGCCGGAGGACGACACCCGCGTCTGCGGGGCGCGCCGGGGCATCATCGTGGCGAGGTCCGTGCGGAGGCTCGTGGACAGCGAGCGCTACGACAAGCAGTTGTTCCTGGCCACGCGAGGCATCCCCTCGGACATGAAGGCGGCCAATGCGTCGGCGCCCGCGGTGGGCAGGGAGGCCCCGAACCTCAGTCTGCCGCGGCCCGCTCGGCTTCCACGGCCCGGGGCGGGCGCAGCGGCGCAGGAGGGGGCAGCCGGCGGCGGGCGGCCGGGAGGGGCAGCCAGCCCCGAGTCGCCCGAGCCAGCCCGGCTCCGGGGCGGCGGCGGCGAGTCCGCAGGAGGGGAAGGCCAGGAAGCCCGAGACGACCGGCGACGCCAACATGGGCGACATCGAGGACGACGGCCCCAAGGCCGTTCAGAAGAGGCCGAGGGGAAGACCACCCACGCGTGCGCTGCCGAACCCGATGTCGGCGGAGTACGCGCCCGGGTGCAGTGGATGCGTTGGGATATCATGCAGGCATTCCAACTGGTCCCTGGAGAGGAGGGGGGCGCCTCCTAACGCGCCGCGCGGCAAGCGGGCTGCCGCGGAGGACGCTGGCCCGCGCCCGAATCCAAGAGGGCGGCGGGAAGCGAGGGGCCACGGAGCTCGGCTGGCAAGAGATCCAGCGACGACAGCGGCGCGCCCGCAAGGGGCGAGGCGCCGCCCAAGGAGAGGAAGATCGGCGTGGTGACGATCGCCAATGTGGCTGAGCTGGGCTACCCTGGTGGCGCCGAGCTCCACGCCCCCTGCGAGCGCGATCCGAACTTCGAGCTGCTGGGGGAGGCCTATTGCGACGGCGATGACGGCGAGCACCTCGACCCGAACATGGGCCACGAGGGGATCAAGAGGGAGGCGAAGTTCATGGAGCCCCTCGGCGCCGGGGGCCCCGCGCCGCGCCCGCGCGACGAGAAAGTGCGGGGCGCGAGGTGGCGCCGCCGCGAGAAGGGCGACGGCGTGCGGAGCAGGTTCGTGGCGGGGCAGTTGAGGGGCGCGCAGGCGGGAGACTTCTTCGCCTGCGCTCCGAGGACGGGGGCCGCGAGGACGCTGATGGCGGCGGCGCTGCTGCTCATGCACGCGTGATCGTGGTGACGGACTTCAGCGTGGCATTCGTGCGCGCGCCTGTAAAGGGCGGGATGGAGATCTACGTGGAGATGCCGCCTGAGCACGGCATGGGACGTGGACTCGCGTGGAAGCTGTAGAAGTCTCTCTGCGGGCTCAGAGGGGCAGCGCTTCGATTCCAGGAGTTTCTGGAGCACCGTGGTTGGCCTTGGCTTCGAGGTATGCAAGGCGGAGCCCACCATGTGCCATCGCGTCGAGAACGGGATCAGGGTCGCGGTCCACGCGGACGATCCTCATGCTGCCGGTCCAACGCGGCGTGTTCTCGGCGAGATGTTCGACAAGCTCGCGGAGCACTTCTTGATCAAGGGCCGCTTCGTCCTGGGCGAGGACCCCGCGATCTACTTCGGCTCGTCGCTGCAGCGGTTCGACGACGTGATCGTGGAGAAGAGCAAGCCCGGGTACGTGGAAATCATCTTCGAGGCCGCGGGGGTGCCTGACTGCTGGCCTGTGGGCGCGGCAGGTGCCAGGCCAGACCTGGCCGAGCCTGGCGCGGAGGAACCGCTCAACGGCGAGGAGCACTCGTCGTGTCGGAGGTGCTGCGGGAAGATCCAGTGCGCCACCCCCAGGAGGCTGGGCGCGACGCACCCGCTGAAGGAGCTCGGTCGGCGGCTGAGCGAGCCGCGGAAGGCCGACGTGAAGTGCCTGAAGCACCTCCTCCGCTACCTCAACGGGGCCCGCGACATGGCGATGGCCAACCGCGCGTCCAACGACTGGAAGCGACTCCGAGGTAGCACCGACTCGCACTGGGCAGGATGCCACGAGACCAGAAAGTCGACCTGCTGCGGGATCGCGCGGTGGTGCCGCGTGGTCATAAGCGCGCACTCTCGCACGGAGTCGGTGTCGGCCCAGTCGAGCCCCGAGGCCGAGTACCTTGGCGCAGTAGAGTTGGCGGCGGAGATGCTCTGCGCGCGGGAGATCATTCGCTTCGTGGGTTTCGACGCGCCGATGGGGACAGTGCGACGCCTCATCCGCCATCGCCATCGCCGCGCGACGCGGACGCGGACGCCTACGACATCTTGAGGCGAAGTGGCTCTGGCTCCAACGACGCGCGGGCACGGGCCAGATCAGGATCGAGAATGCCCCAGACGTCGGCGCGAGGTTCCTCGGCAAGGCGGCGCTCGAGAAGTGCAGGTCCGTGCTCGGCCTGGCGGCGGTCGACAAGTTCGGCAGTGCGGTGGTCGTGGCGCTGAGTGCAGGGAGGTCGGCGCGATTCCTGGGGGCTTCCATGATCCCGGCGAGCGGCGCGAGAGCGCAACCTGACCATGGCAGAGGAGGATTCGAGCCGCTCATGATGGTCATGTTCGCCTGGGCCCTGAGCTGCGTTATCATCGGTCTGTTGTTCGGCTACCTGCGCTCGCACCTCAGAGCGTGCCCGACGAATTCGACGACGCCGACGGGATCGGCTACATCGTGTTCCTCTACGGAGATGCCGACGGCGCCGATGGTCGAGACGGCGACGTCGGGGGCGACGGAGCCGACGTCGGTGCCGCCACCACCAGCGACCTGGGAGGTCGGGTCGCAGACGGACGGCGAGAGCGCGGGGCCATCGGGGCCTGGAGACGGCGCTCGGTCCCTCGGGGGGCGTCCGCGAGTGCAGCTGGCGTACCACCTCGACGACTGCGCGGCCATGGCCCATGCGACGTCGAACTGCCCAGCGCCAGCCAATCGGACGAGGTGGATGTCAACGTGCGGGGCGCGCTCGATCTGCTGCGCGGCGCTGCCGGAAAAACGGGCGACGCTGTTCCGCGCGGGCGGCCCAGAGACGCCGGTGCACCGTGACCAAGGATGCCACGGACTGGGCGGCCGCAGTTGACGGCTGATCGATCGGGTTTGCTGCGGCGTCTGCTTCGGACAGATGCAGTGGAGGCTGCCCCGCGGTGAGCGAGGGGGACTTCTGTTCTGCCGAGGCGAGGGCCTCGGCAAGAGGCCAGAGGAGGGGCGTTGAGATATGGCCCCTATTCCCCCTTTTCGTCCCCCCATCCATTCCTCGAATCCATGCTCCTTTCTTTGTTTGCAATGCGTTTGCTGAGCTTGATGCGCAGTGGCCGTGGCGGCTTCGAGTTCTGTCGAGAGAGACAAAGACTGTCAAGGAAACGGGCCGCTCTCCATCGTTGAAGATGATCATATATTTTGGGCGAGTGCGCGCGGCGCTCAGGCGATGACCACATTTTCACATCGCCCGCCCCCCATCCTTGAATCTGTTTAAATCTTAAACTTCAGGCCCAAAAGTGACGAGGAAGTCTGCGGCGAAACGCCCCGCCCGTCCTACCGACACGTTTGGATGTTTGACCGGCAGGAGTTCTCTCTAAGGGGGGGAAGGGGGGGGCGATGGGAGGGGGGGGGGGCGCGGGGGAGGGGGGATGGCAGGGGGGGGAGAGTCCCTCCTCTGTCTCCTCTTCCTCCTGCTCACGTCGTCTTCGGGAGCAGCGTCTTCAGATCCCGTGCGAGTCTCATATGGCCCTCTTCTGCCGACAGTCAGGATTTTGAGGCCCTCGGCTTCCGTGTTTTACCCTTCGTACTCGGCGCATTTTACTTTGCGCGGGAACTCCGCGTGGATTTCGGGTGCCCTCGGGCCCCTCCTGTCTCTCCCCCCCGCTCCTCTGTTGCCTCCTCGCGCTCGTCCTCCGAGAAGCGAGGTGGGTTTTTGGGTTTTGGTTTTGCCGCCGCGCAGCATCCATTGCTCGCGAGCCGGTTGCGAACGAGGGCTCCGCGGCTCCGCGCGCCTGTTTCTTCCGTCGTCGACAGTCAAACAGGAGTGCATGTAAATAGTTCATTCTTAATGCTGGAACTGGTCCGCCGTCGCTGGCGAGCCGAGGAGTTCGGCTCAAAGGCCTTCGCCCCCCCAAAGCCCAGTTGATCCCCACATCCAAAGTGGGGTTCTTGTTTTCTCTGCACACCCCGCGCAGGAACACTCACCCCACCCCCTCTCCTCTTCTGTCTTCGCACACTCACTCACTTACTCATCATCATCACCACTCATTCACACACACACACACTCACTCACACTCTGTCATCATCAACATCAGCATCATCACTCGCGCTCTCTCACACGCTCAGTCACTCACATACTCATCATCATCATCATCATCATCATCATCATCATCACTCTTATCACCACACGCACTTTGCCTCTGTGTTTGATACAGTACTCTCCTTCGTCTACGGTGCTCCATCAGCGCGATGTCAGGCGCCCTCTCCATGGATCAGAAAATGGATCAGCTGCTGGCGTCAATGGCACAGGTTAGCAACGCGGTCTGTAGTCATGACAAGCGGTTGGCATCGCTCACCACGGAGATGAGTGACATGCGCACGGAGATGCGCACCGAGATCGACACGCGCTTCGACGCCTTGCAGAAGCAGATCGACACCATCAATTCTCGTGAGCTGGATGACTCGGAGATGGTCGACGAGGCTCTTTCCGTCTCCGTGCTCAGCGCGCAGACCGACAAGAAGATCTCGGACATCAATGCTACATTGGCAACGATCCAGACGTCTATCGCGTCCTTGTCCCGTGTTCCGACGTCGTATGCATCTGGTAGCTCTGATAATGGTCGACGAGTTGCCCCTCGGTTATCGGCTCCGGACTTGTCGTCGATAGGCAGGCAGGACAATCGTGTTTGGCTTCGTGGTTTCCCGAGGGAAATGATGGCCTCGGCGTTCAAGAAGCACTTCGCCCAGATCGTTCCTGTGTACCCCTCGTTGGCCAACACCGAGTGCAAGCCTGCTAACGGCAAGTACACGTACCCTATCATCTTCCCTTCGGCTGAGCTCGCTAAGGCATTCATCGCTGAGGCTCGCGACAAACCTCCGTACTGGTGCGACAACAAAGATAGCATGAAGCGGCACACTTTGCGAGTTGGCTCCGATCAACCTCTTCCTGTTCGTCTGAAGAAGATTGCTTTGTCTAAATCGTGGGCCGTGGCGAATCAACTGTTGCATGAGCATGGTTGTTGGCTCTCACACTACAAGTTGGGCACTGACCCTTTCAAAGGCACTGTATTCCTGGTGGACAATGACGAGTATATCAAGTTGGTGCAGCTCACAAGTGTTGGTGGGGATCTATCAGGTGACTTCACTGTGGAGCCGTTCGCCACCAATCTCAAGGACCTGGGCATCCCTGATGCGAAGATCGCCTCGTTCGGCGAGCGGGTTCAGGTCGATGTTCCGCGCTAGGATCTTCCTCGGCAGCTTCAAGGACTGACGGCCTCTCAGAATTTTTGTCTTCGCTCTTGCCACTTGTCGAAAAGTCGGAATGCTGGGTCCTGCCATTCTGACGGTAGGGGTTCTGACGAGGGTAGTTCTTCCTCTTCCTCTTCCTCGTCCTCGTCGTCCTCCTCTTCCCCCTCTCCTCCGCCTTCTGAGTGGTGCAAGCCCTTCGTTTTTAATTCTAGTTTCGGCATGAGCTCGTATAACACATCTGCGTATTTCGGTAGCGTTTTTGGCAAGCATGAGCTGCAGCGCCGGCGTTCGGATAAGGTGGTCTTGCTCCAAGAGGTCCACGGCACCCGTCAAGATCTCACGAGCCTCCGTAGAGATTTCCCTAAGTTTAAGCATTTCGGCAGCTTCTGTTCGTCCCATCGGGCGGGGGGGGTCACTGTTTCGATTTGCTCTAGGCTCTACTCCTCTTTCTCCCAAGTCACTCCGAAGGTTATGGAAGCTGGGCGCATCATGTGTCTCACTCTCTCTGGGATCTCGGGCACTCTGCAGATTGGTAATGTCCACATCAACCCACTTCATTTTCCTCTCGTTAGGCAAGGTCTGTATCGCAAAATCCGTCGGTATGTTCGTGGCGCTGAGCAAGCTCTCTGTTTCTTTGGTGGTGATTTCAACTGCTTGGAGAGCGGCGAGCATCGAGTTTCTATCGCGGACGGGAGTTCGCGTGGTGAGGCTCCTAGTTTGATCAACACCTTCCATCAGCTATTTCGGGATTTCGCCGAAGTCGAGCAAGCTGACTTCACGCATCGTTGTCGTAAGACCACTAGCCTTGGAAGATTGGATCGTATATACACGAACTGTCCCACGGCAGATCTGATCGATCTACATCCCCGCACTGGTGTACTTGGCGACCCGATGGCTGAGTTTGAACCCTCTGACCACGTTCCTGTCTTTGTACAGCTCTCCCCAGGCTGTGTCGGGCCACCTCGCATCCAGAGATGGGTCACGGCTCACCCTGACTATTGTGAGATACTGGAGGCTGCCGCCGATAAGTTTGGTCTCTCCGACGACCCCTTCGAGAGGCTCCAGGAGTTGAAGGATTGCATGTTTTACACTAAAGAAGTTCTCACGCGTCGTATGTATCGTTTCGGTCCCGTCTCTCCTCATCAACGTGTAGCTGTTTGTCTGAAACTACTGCGATGCCTGCGTGCTGGTACTATGTCTATTGTGGTACGTAAATGCCTTGCTGCTTATCCTACCTTAGAGAAGTTCGCCTCCCCCGACGGTTTCACGGACAGAAATGGTTTCCATCAACATGTTGCTGAGTTGCATCTGGAAATTCTTCAGGAGGATCTTCAGAAGGCTCTCGAGGCTCATGACGGACGGCCCGTGTCTAGGAATGACCCTGTCATCACTCGTATCCAGCAGTGTATGCGTAGCTGGAGTCCCAAGCGTCGGCGAGTTTCTCTAGCAGGTTGTGTGGCTGACGACGGCCAACCTCAGTCTCTTGAAGATAGTGTTGCTAGTCTCCGCAGACATTGGGCTGCGGTACATAGAGCACCACCTGTTCCTTCGGCTGGGCGTCAGGACGTGCCCCCCTCGGGTTCGTCGGGCTCCCGGTCGGGGTTCTCGTGTGTTGGCGCTGGTTCGCCTTCCCATGGGACTCCCGCCTCGAGCCTCGAACCCCTGGATGGTATGTCCTGCCCCCTCGGCGCTGCGCTAGGTGATACTGTTGCTCAGGCCCGTCGGCTTTTAGAGCTGCACATCGGGACGGTGAGCAGCGGCATCGAGTGGGAGATCGACTCTTTTGATTTCTCTGGTCTGATATCTCATCGAGAACGTGATACGGCCCCTGGGCCTGATGGCATTCCGTATTCTGCATGGCGGTGCGGTGGAACTCTCACTCGTGATGCCTTATATGAAGCCTATGTCGCTCTGTTGCGTGGTGCTCGTCTTCCTCCTGCCTTCAACCACGGCTATGTCGTCTTCCCCCCCAAGAATGTTGAGGAAGATTCTCTTACGGTTGCTCGTGGTCCTGCACAAACCCGTCCGATCGTTTTATCGAATACCGACAATAAGTTGATTTCTGGCGGTCTCGCGGTTCCCCTGGGCCTTCAAGCTCGGTTTCCGGTGGTCCCTTTCCAGGCTGGCGGTATCAAAAAGCGTAACATCCTCAACAACATTTTCGATCTGGAGGGCTCTCTTCTGGAATATGCGTGTTTTCGAGGGTATGAGAGTGCTGGCCTGTTCCTCCTGGATCTAGCAGCTGCATTCCCATCGCTGCTGCACTCGTGGATCTTTTTCGTGTTGAGCTCGTTAGGCATCCCTGCAAACTATATCAATGCTCTTCGAGAACTGTATTATGATATGGATGTTCAGATCTTGATGAGTGGGCGGGTCTTTGAAGGGTTCAAAATCGAGACTGGTGTGAAGCAGGGTTGTCCATTGTCAGCCCTTATCCTTAACTTGTGCTTCGACCCGCTGCTGAGGGTCATAGATCGGCTGGTCAAACCGTTGCCAGGGCGTACGCTTGCCTTCATGGACGATGTAGGCATTGCAGCTGGCGACGTTGTACGAGTTGTTGTTAAGGTCCTCAAGCTCTTCAACATTGCGTCTTCTCTCACTGGTCTTAAGTTGAACTATTCCAAATGTATCGTCGTCGTCCCGTCTGAGGCACTTATTCTCCGGGTCCGTGGTCTTCTGGCTGCTCGTGGGGTCCCTGTGGAACAACTTGCTTTTCGACTCCATGGGAAGTATTTAGGTGTGTATGTGGGTCCTGGCGGACCCTTCGCTTCCTGGACTGGTCCGTCTCGGAAATATATTGCTCGTGGGGACTATGTGAAGGGGCTCAACCTTGGCCTTAACTTAGGGTTCAAACAGTACAACATCATCTCCTTCCCCGTTCTCTCGTATATCCTTCAGTTGTTGCCAGTGCCCGACTTTGTCCGTCAAGCTGAGCAGACTGTGCTGCAGAGACTTACGGCGAGTCCACGGTTTTCTATCCCTACGGAGTCCTTGAGGAACTTCTCAGGATATGGTTTCAAGTGCAGCCCCCGTCCTCTTTTGCAAGAGAATCGTGCTGCGATGTATCGTGCGAGTGTGTGCTCTACGGCTGCTCAGGCTATGTTCACACAACTATGTTTCTTGGAGGAGGAGGATTGGGACATTCTGGCGGTGCGTCGATTCCCTGAGTGGCTTCACGGCAGTATGTGTTTCTCGTGCCTATCCAACTTCCGGAGCCTGACGGCTATCCCGCGGTTCTCGGCCAGGTTCGACGAGGACACCCCTCATCTTCAGGCGAAAGTCACCAGCTTTCTTCGTACACGAGATCTGAAGCCCTGTTCCAGGTTCCTTATGCCCCGAATTAAGTACTTTGACCCCCAAGCCCCCGATTGGATCACGAACAGAGTTTTCCTAAATTTAAGGCTCGCTAATCGTCTGCTTGCCCCCTCTACTGCTGTTGCCTATTTGAAATCAGTGTGCAACGCTTGGCCGACCACCAAGCGATACCGTCAGGCTTGCCGCCCTTGCAGGTGCTGCGACGAGGAGTGCGGGGACAGCATCCGCCATATGTTCGAGTGCCCTGTGCTTATCCCTGCCTTGTCTCGTGTCCTCCCTGTCCTTCCTGCTTCCTTCTCGTCTTGCTCTATGTTAGTGCGCCTTTTTGTGTCTGATGTATCGCAGTTGTCGCAGGACCAACTCTTAGCCAGCCTGTTGGTTCATGATCTTGCTTTTGCTACCTTTAATGCGCTTCGTCATTATGGTCGACAGGGCCCTGACACCATTCTTCACCTTGTGAATGCTAGAGCCCGTGCACTGTCCAAGAGATCCCGTCGGAGCAGAGACCTCTTTATGGCCCGTTAACATCATCATCATCATCATCATCATCATCAGCATCAGCATCAGCATCATCATCATCATCACTCGCACTCTGTCACACGCTCACTCATTCACATACTCACCTGGAGGAAGTCTCAGGCGGGAGTTCGTCTGTGAGTGAATTGTGAGGCAGTCTCAGGCGGGAGCCCCTTGGTAATCCGAGCGGGTCATCCAAACCCTGTAACTGTCGTCACTTTTGGGCTCCTCAAGCTTGAGTACGGAGGAAGTCTCAGGCGGGAGCCTCGTCTGTGAGTGAATTGCGAGGAAGTCACAGGCGGGAACCCCTCCCTATGGGGCCCGCGCTTCATGCTGGTAATCCGAGCGGGTCATCCAAACCCTGTACCTGTCGTCACTTTTGGGCTCTTCAGGCCTGAATTTGGAGGAAGTCTCAGGCGGGAGCCTCGTCTGTGAGTGAATTGTGAGGCAGTCTCAGGCGGGAGCCCCCTCCCTATGGGGCCCGCAGATCATGTTGGTAATCCGAGCGGGTCATCCAAACCTTGTAACTGTCGTCATTTTTGGGCTCCTCAAGCTTGAGTACGGAGGAAGTCTCAGGCGGGAGCCTCGTCTGTGAGTGAATTGCGAAGAAGTCACAGGCGGGAACCCCTCCCTATGGGGCCCGCGCTTCATGTTGGTAATCCGAGCGGGTCATCCAAACCCTGTAACTGTCGTCACTTTTGGGCTCTTCAGGCCTGAATTTTGAGGAAGTCTCAGGCGGGAGCCTCGTCTGTGAGTGAATTGTGAGGAAGTCTCAGGCGGGAGCCCCCTCCCAATGGGGCCCGCAGAACATGTTGGTCATCCGAGCGGGTCATCCAAACCCTGTAACTGTCGTCACTTTTGGGCTCTCGCGTTGCCAGAACGCCATTCCCGGGCCACATTGTGCATGCCCGGAGCCAACTGTAGGCCACTTCGTGTTCTTCGTGTTCCCAGAACGCCATTCCCGGGCCACATTTTGAAACCCCGGAGCCAACTGTAGGCCACTTTGTGTTTTTCCTGTTCCCAGAACACCACTCCTGGGCCACATTCTGGATGTCCGGAGCCAACTGTAGGCCACTTTGTGTTCGTCGTGTTCCCAGAGCGTCATTCCCAGGCCACATTTGTGAATTTCGAATCCGAGGAGGGTCCTCGGAATTCGTATGCCTGTCGTCACTTTTGGGTCCCCGCGGCCTGAATATGGCTGTCATGGGCCTGCTTGCTCCAAAGGGCGACTGAGGAGCTGACGACGACGACGACGAGACAGCGGCCGGGCGCAGGGGTAACCTCTTGTGTCCGGGCCGGGGGTGGTGACCCATCCTCGGCCGAATCGGGGGCAGGGGTAACCTTTTGTCTCCGGGTCGCCGGTGGCGACCCATCGGCGGCCGAATCGGGCGCAGGGGTAGCCCCTTGCGTCCGGGCTGGGGGTGGTAACCCATCCTCGGCCGAACCGGGGGAGGTATCCCCTTGTCTCCGGCCGCCGAGGTAACTACCCATCGGCGGGCCCGAACGGTGCGGAGCAAAGAAAAGGGTAGCCCCGTTGCCATCCGGGCTGGGGTGGTAACCCATACAAGGAGTGCTCGGCAGGCCAGCTCTTTCGCCCCCGCTTCCTACCGCAGGGAATCTGGGTGCAGGTGCACGGCTTCAAGGAGTCTCCGATCTACCAGGAGGACGCCGAGGTGCTGCGACAGGGCGCCGAAGACGCCGACGACACGCCACCGAGGCGCGGGCGCGAGTTTGCTGATGGTTCAGGCCCAGCGAAAGGAGTTCACATGGCAGAGCTCGGGGCCGCACAACGTGCGCCGCTCGGGGTTCACCCTGACCCACGCGTCCTACCTGACCTCCACGCTGTCGCAGGGCCAGACGCTGCGCAAGGGCGTCACCATCGACTGCGCGAGAGACGAGGACGCTGGCCGCACGGGCATGTCTGACGAGCAGTGGTGGCTGCACCTCTACGTCATGCTCCCCCGCGCCACGTACATGCGGAACATGCTGATCCTGCGGCCGCCGCCGCGGGAGTTCTTGGAGCGAGGGCCGCCAGCGTCCTTGCGGAAGGCGCTCCTGGAGTTCGACAAGAGAGCGGTTTAGTCCAGGGCGGAGGCGAAGCAACTCGCGGCAAAGCTGGGCTTCGTGCTGCCCGCCTGAGCGCGGCTGCGCCCCGCTCGAAGCCCGCGGGGTTGTCCCAGCGGCTTGGTCTTGCGCGCCAGCGGCTCGCGGGGTTGCCCCGACAGCCTGGCCCGCGGGGTTGTCCCAGCGGCTGCGCGACGTGGCCATTAGAGAACGCGCCTGTGCTGGCCGAGGCGGCGACGGCGCCGAGGAAAACCGTCATGCGCGCTCGTGCAATGGAAAGGCGAGGCGGTGGCGGGGCGCGAAAAAAACAGGAAGGCGAGGTCGGGGGCAACGTAGGGAGCGGGGGGAGGGCCCGCGCCAGGGCGAGAAGAAATATACGCAGAAGAGACAGTCAGGACGCCTCGCCAACCACGAGGACGACGGTGAGCGTTTTTTCCAGATTCGCCCAGAGGATTCTCATGTGGGGTCCTTCCGTCGGAGTAATGGTGTCCGTCGCCGTTTGGTTTGGCGTCGTGGTTTGGGCCACTTCACAGGGTTCGACCTCTTGTGTCTGGGTCGGCGATGTTCCTGTGGAAGCCGGGGGCAGAGCTCAGTTCACGATGTCGGCACGTTTCCTCTGCCCGCGTGCCCCTCCCTTCTCCTCTTTCTCCTCTTGCTGACCCGCCTTGCATGGGAAAGTGCTGTGGCGTAGCACTGATGGCACCAGTTGCCGATTCATTATATCGTTTCGTGTTGGGTGTAAGTGGTGCGGCTGCGAAAGGCACCAGGTCCATATAAACCCGCGACTGGATGTCGCTTGTTGGGGGCGGACGCATTGCAGAATTATTGAGTATTCCTGCTCCCCTCTGTTCCCACCTCTTCCTTCCTCTCTCCGCAAGATATCCGTGCCTTGTGCGTTTCGCCTCTTGCCGTTCGCACTGTGATAGCACGGTGGCCTCACAGAGAGCGTTGTTTGGAGGTTGCCCGTTGTGCGGGTTCGGGAAGATCGCCCTTCTGAGTGGCAGAAGATCGAGCGGTCTTCGCGCAAAAAAGACTCGCGCGCGGATCTTCTTTGGCGATGCCGTCTACCCAGCCATCTACCACAATGACGTCTCAAGAGCGTTTTCCGCTCCCCTTCTGCATCGGCATGGCGGCGACAGTTTTTGGTCGTAGGCCGCTAAGGCTCGCTGGAAATGGACATCGCAGCGAAGGCTTCTCTAGAGTGCGCCAGGCAGCGCAGGAGCCAACTTGCCGTGACAGGCGCCGCAGGCGGGCGGATCCAGTTGACAATAGCAATTCGCAAGGACCTCCCGGTCCGCCACACATCAATGATTTCCCGCCGGAGCAGGGGCCTGCAGGATCTGACCTTGCCAGTCTCCTGGCCCCTGCTCCGGATATTTTTGCTATTCTGCCGCGTAAAGATCTCGGGTGGTTTCGTGAAGCTACGACGCGCAGCGGTTTGAGGACCCCGTCGCGTGTTTCAGGACATTGTTAAGAATCATTACGGCGACCTATTTGGCAAGAGTGTGCGCCTCTTCAAGTTTGTACCTCCCCCGCCTGGTGATCGAAGGGACAGGGATGGACCGCCTGCGCAGCTCATGTTGCCTCCTCATTCTTTTGTGCAGCCAAGTAATTAGTAGAGTGATGTTCTGGATCGGTTTTCCAAGGCCATGTGTCATGAGGGCGGGCATGCAGGTGTTGGCGCATCGCGCGGCGAAGGCCGATCTTTCCCTTCCCTCGGCCCCAATGTCTCGGGGTTCCAGCCGTGCGACTTCCGATCGGCCTGCGCCAGGGACGGCACCCAACGCCTTCGAGCGACCTCCTGGGTCTTTGCGGCAAGCTGCTACTGCGGATCTCGTCTGGGGCAGCGAGCCTGAGGCCAGAAGGGCACGGCACGGTCGCAGTCCCGCCTCGGGGGCCACCAGTTCGTCTCAGGCCAGTGTGCCTCCTCCTCCTCCTCCTCCTCCTCCTCCTCCTCCTCCTCCTCCTCCTCCTCCTCCTCCTCCTCCTCCTCCCTCCTCCATCTCCTCCTCCTCCTCCTCCTCCTCCTCCTCCTCCTCCTCCTCCTCCTCCTCCTCCTCCTCTTCCTCCTCCTCCTCCCGGAGGCTGCGCCCGTGCAGGTGCCTGGCCCAGCGCGCACTCGTCCGCCACCCGTTCGAGGCCCCGGGAGTCCTTCGCACCGGAGGCGAGGCTTGGGCGGAGACCCCCGGGGATCTCCTCTCACAAGTGCGACAGCCAGCGGGTCAACCGCGGCTTGGGCAGGCATCCTCGGCAGGGGCGTGCGCCTTCTGCAGGGGGACAAAAAGTGGCATAAACATAAAAACCCGGAGGTCCGCGCGGATTCTCGGATCGGCGCTGGGGCCCCCCGGGGGCGCCTCCGGCGCCGCCCCTGGCGCGCTCCGCGCGCCAGTGATGGGGTGTCCAGCGCCCATCCGAGAAATCCGCGCGGACTTCTGAGTTGTTATGTTTATGTCACTTTCTGTTCCCCTATTCTGGGTCGCGCCTGCAGCTCCGATCCAACAAGGGGCGACGGTGGGCCGCGTCTGTGCCACTTCACAGGACGCCACCCTCCGGGGGTCCGCCCGGGTCCCCGCTTCGCCCAGGGGGCTCGCCGACCACCCGCCTTCTGTCCCTTGGCAGGTTGACGCCGCTGACCTCCAGCATTTCGATGTTGCGGACGTCCATCCTCCCGAGTGCGGCACATGTCATGTGCGCAAGTGGACCCTTCTGCGCAGCAGCAATGGCAAGTGGCACTGTGCAGGGCCATACTGTCGCAATGCCCCGCGCAGCGACTGAATGCCCAAATGCTACATTTGCGGCACGTGCACGTGGAAAGGACAGCGGCGCGGCAAGAATTTGGTCAACTTTGGCAATGTGTTTTGGGTGCAGAGAGAGAGTGGGGTGAAAGACTTGGCACCGACGTCGCAGCCCAAGTGGGTCCGTTGATTTGCTGCCCGAGCTGCCAGGTAGTCTCAGGCTTCCCTCATGCAGCCGCCATCCTGAAAGCTTCAGTCGCGCTCGGGATCTCAGTTTCCCACGCCAGTGTCTCGTGTTGCCGCGAGCAGCGCGGCATTTTGGCTGCAATCCGTGACGGTCTCGGCATCGCTCGGACGTGTACATTCTTCCTTCGGCGAGGACCATCGAGGAGCATCCTTGATCATTTGGCGACAAAAACCACGCACGAAGCCGAAGAAAGCACACGGAGTGGACGTCCGAGCGATGGCGAGCGGTCGCATTGGGCGATCGAGCGCCTCTTCACCACCATGGCGCTTGCTTTTCCCGGCGGCTGTTGAATGTACTGCGGTGGCCCCTTGCTGTGCAGGTCCGCCGTGTGCAGCGGGCGGCGCGCGCGGCCACGGTCCTGAGGCGGCTCCTCCCCCTCCCCCTCCTCCTCCCTCCTCCTCCTCCTCCTCCTCCTCCTCCTCCTCCTCCTCCTCCTCCTCCTCTTCCTCCTCCCTTCCTCCTCCTCCTCCTCCTCCTCCTCTCCTCCTACCCTCGGTGCGCGGCGCTCCCCTGCACATCCGCTCACAAGCCCGCTGGTGGTCCTCAGATGTGGCGTCGTCGGTGGGCCTGCCCTATCCCATCCTCGCCCTCCGTTCCTGCACCTTCCTCTGCCTCCTCCTCCTCCTCCCTCCTCCTCCTCCTCCTCCTCCTCCTCCTCCTCCTCCCTGCTGGGTCACGCTTGCCTCTCTCACCTCTCCTCGTGCCATGATTGATGCTCCTCTTCTACCCTCTCCCCCTCCCCCTCCCCCACGGGAGGGGGGGTGAGAGTGAGGGGGAAGTGGGGAAGAGGTCAGCCCAGCGAACGCCCCGCGCGCTCCCGGAGGAAGGAGGAGGTAGACGGGGGATATTGGGGACCGGGGAAGGGGGGTACGGGGCGGGAGGAAGGGCGGGGGGAGGGGGGGCCTTGCCTCCACTCCCTCCCCACCCCTCCTCCTCGCCCCCTCCGGCCCTCTCCCCCCCCCGCCCCAAGGCAGGCGGGAGGGCGGAGGGAGGGACCCTCCCTACGGCCCCGCCGGCCAACGAAGACGGCCGTATGGAGCCAATTGCCACCGTCCAGTGTTTTCCTCCCTGCCCCTCGTTCCCTCCCCCTCCCCCCGCCCAGAGGCAGGAGAAAGGGCTGGGGGAGGGGGGCCCACATTCCCCACTCCCCCTCCAGGCATGCGACCTCTGGTGTTTTTTTTTTTTTTTTTTCCGTGCGCGGTCCCTGGAGGCCCCGACCCCTTCCCCAGGGCTGGCGTTTCGTCGCGAGTCGTTTTTGGACGATCCCGCGGCCTGGCGGGGGGTTGCCGAAGACCAGATGCAGTCGAAAACCTCCCGTCGCGATTTTTGCCACGACGCAGGTATCTTTGGGCCCCTTTCCCTCCCTCTCGTGCTTCTCCTTCTCTCAGGAGTGGCTGAGGGAGAGGGCCCCGGCTTCTCTCCCTCCCCCCCCCCCGTCCCCTCCCTCCCCGCCCCTCCCCCTCCCCCCCCCCCCGTGCCCCGAGCCTCCCTCCCCCCCCCGCCCAGAGGCAGGAGAGAGGGCGAGGGGGGGGGGGGCCACCGTCTCCGTTCCCCCATAGATTTGCCCCACTCGAAATGGGTTTCGGGGCTGCACCCCAAGCGATGCGAAAACGTAGGGTGGAATTTGCCACCACAGAAAAGTGTGGCGGATATTTCCGCAACGGTATGGCGGAAACCACGACGGCAAAGCAGGGCGGAAATCGGCATCAGAGGAGCTTGAACAGTAGGGCGGGGATTTCCGCCCAATGTACATCCCTTTTCCTACGATGAGCAAGCCAGGAGCGATGACAGACTTAGGGATGCGCCCCAAGAAACCGATGGAATCCTGAAGATCTGGCATCGAGGTAAGGTGACGCCAAACATTGGGACAGGGATGTGCTTCAAACTGGTACAGTCAACCCGCGTAGTGAGGATGAGCGACTTTCCAACCTTCTCCCTGGCTGACCGCGCCGCCCGGCCGCGCCCCGCTCGCAGAGCGTCGACGTGGCCTCCCAAGGCCCCTGCATCCTTCTCGTGCGTGCTTCTTCTGCGGGTTGATTGTGAGATCCGGGATCCCGATCCCCTCCGCCTCCTCCTCCTCCTCCTCCTCCTCCTTCCTCCTCCTCATCCTCCTCCTCCTCCTCCTCCTCCTTCTCCCCTCCCACTCCTCCCTCTCCCCCCCTCCTCCTCCTACTCCTCCTCCTCCTCCTCCTCCTCCTCCTCCTCCTCCTCCTCCTCCTCCTCCTCCTCCTCCTCCTCCTCCTCCGCTGCGCGGCGCGGGAGCCAGGTGGACACCTCGCTGCGCCCCGACGCGCAGGCGGTCCTGGACGCCACGGGGCGGCGGCTGGTGGCGCGGATCCAGGACGTCGGGCGGGCACGGCGGGGGGGCCCGGGCCTGCCCCGGAGAGGGGCGCGCGCGCCACCACGCGCTCACACACACACAAACACACGCAAGCACACACACACACACGCAAGCACACACACACACACACACACACACTCACATACACATACACATACACACACGCACGCACACACGCACACACACGCACACACACACACACACACACAAACGCACGCACGCACGCACGCACGCACGCACGCACGCACGCACACACGCGCGCACACACGCACGCACACACGCAAGCACACACACACGCAAGCGCACACACACACAAACACACACACACACACGCACACACACACGCACACGCACACGCACACGCACACGCACACCCACACACACACACACACACACACACACACACGCGCACACACACACACACACACCGTGATGAGCACGCGATCCCAACCAACGTAGACCAAATCCCAAACCATCAGGAGGAATCGGGTAGCCGACAGGCTAGTTCTGTAAACGGACAGTTCTATGAAAGGGCGACCAGGGCACGTCAATTGAGTGTCGCTTGCGCACTTTCTGCACTCCCGAGACCCAGTGTCTCCTCTGAGAGACGTGGCCGCATATGAAAAGACGACGGCAAGCGAGAGATAAAATGATTCCAGAGAAAAACCCCAATCAGAATTTGGGGGGGGGGCTATAGGGCTTTAGGGCTTTAGGGCTATGGGGCTATAGGGCTATAGGGCGATGTGGCCATAGGGATATAGGGCTAGAAGCCTTTAGGGCTATGGGGCTGTAGGGCTGCAGGGCTATAGGGCTATAGGGCTAAGGGCTATAAGGCTATTCGGGCTATAGGGCTATATACGGCTATATACGGCTATAGGGCTTTAGGACCATAGGGCTATAGGGCTATAGGGCTATAGGGCTATAGGGCTGTAGGGCTATAGGGCTATAGGGCTATAGGGCTATGGGGCTATGGGGCTATGGGGCTATTGGGCTATTGGGCTGTTGGGCTATAGGGCTATCGGAGGTGAGGGGGTGAGGTCGAAGTGGAACGGCGACCCCCCCACCGGGAAATCGGTTTCGGTTTCGTGTTCGTGCGTGCCGTGCGTGCGAGGCGAAGCTGCGTGGGCGGGCGAGAAAAAGTCTCCTGTGGCTGAGGCGCGGCCGGACCAAATGTTTTTCTTCCGGGGCGCGGGGCCCGGCGGTGTCCCGCCCGTGTCCCGCGGTGTCCTCCTGTGGCTGAGGCGCGGCCGGACCAAATGTTTCTCATCCGGGGCGCGGGGCCCCGCGGTGTCCCGCCGGTGTCCCGCGGTGTCCCGCGGTGTCCCGCGGTGTCCCGCGGTGTCCCGCCGGTGTCCCGCGGTGTCCCGCGAGGATGATGATGATGAGATGATGATGATGATGATGATGATGATGATGATGATGATGATGATGATGATGATGATGATGATGATGATGAGATGATGATGATGGTGTCCCGATGAAGATGATGATGATGATGTTGATGATGGTATCGATGATGATGATAGTGGCCCGATGATGAGGATGATGATGCTCATGATGATTATGTTGATGATGATGACGATGATGGTGTCCCGATGATGATGATGATGCTGATGATGTTGCTGATGATGATGATGATGATTCCGATGATGTTGGTGATGATCATGTTGATGGAAATGGTGTCCCGGCGATAATGATGTTGATGATGATGATGTTGATGATGATTATGGTGTCCCGATGATGATGCTGATGATGATGATGGTGATGATGATGATGGTGATGCTGATGGTGTCCCGATGATGATGATAATGATAAGGACGATGTCGATGATGATGTTGCTCATGATGATGATGGTGCCCCAATGATGATGATGATGTTGTTGTTGATGATGATGATGTCGATGATGATGATGATGATGATGCGATGATCATGATGATGATGGTGTCCCGAGGATGATGACGATGTTGATGATAATGTTGAGGATGAGAACGATGGTGATCATGATGGTGTCCCGTTTATGATGATGATTCTGATGATGTTGTTGATGATGATGACGATGACTGTGTCCCGATGATGATGATGATGATGATGATGATGATGATGATGATGATGATGATGATGATGAGGTTGATGTTGATGTTGATGTTGATGTTGATGTTGATGATGAGATGATGGTGATGATGATGATGATGATGATGATGATGTTGTCCCGATGATGGTGCTGACGTTGATGATGATGATGATGATGATGGTGCCCTCATGATGATGACGATATTGGTGATGATGTTGATGTTGATGATGTTGATGATGTTGATGATGTTGATGATGATGATGATGATGATGATGACGTTGATTGTGAGAGCGATTGTGATATCGATAGTGAGATCGATATTGAGACCGAATGTGAGATCGATTGTGTGATCGATTGTGAGATCGATTGTGAGATCAATTGTGAGATCGATCGAATGAGATAGATCGAGTGAGATCGATTGTGAGATCGATCGAGTGAGATCGATCGAGCGAGACCGATAGTGAGATCGATACTGAGATCGATAGTGAGACCGATCGAGTGAGACGTTGGTTCCCCCCCCCCCCGAACCTCCTTATCACCCGAAGGGTGGTCGTATAGGTACGGCTATAGGGCTATAGGGTTATAGTGCTATAGGGATATATGGCGATTGGGCACTTCTGGGCACCCCGGGCACCCGGGCACCCCTGGGCACCCGGCACCCCCGGGCACCCCCCGGCACCCAGGCACCCGGCCCCGGCCACCGAAATCGGCCACACACCTGGGCACCCGGGCACCCCCGGGAACCCCCGGGCACCCGGGCACCCGGCCCCGGCCACCGAAATCGGCCGCCCACCTCACCTCAGCTTTATATCCGCTAGGACCCCTACAGAGGCAAGCTCTGATTGGGGAAAAACAGCAAGTGCAAGAGCGGGCGAGCGGGCGGCGGGCAGCGAAGATGCTGGTGGCGGAAGCGCTGACGTGCTTGCTGGTGTCCGCTGCGGTGCTGGCCCTCGGCGCCGGCTTTACTACCAAGGAGCATTGAAGAACAGCAGAGTTGTGGCAGGCTGCGAGCGCACACACACAGCCTCCCCCCCATTTTGAATATTTTTAAACAAAAAACGATAACAAAAAAGAAACAAGAAACAAGAAACAGCAAACACACACACACACACATCGTCCCTTAAAGAAGCTGGGCGGGAATGTGCACATATCGTCGTGAGGTGCTGGCCGCCAGGCGGGTCATACTGCGCAGGATTCCTGGTTCTCGTTCAGGGCCAAGCTCCCTGCCTTGCGGCGCGACTCAAACCATTGGAGGGCCGCGGGCAGGCCGCCACCAAGCATCGAGCAGATGGCAAAGCGAACAGCTCGGACAAAACCGACCCCTGCAAAGCTGATCAGACTAGGCCATGTGATTCATCCTGCAACTACGTTTAGACCACATCCCTGGTCTGTGTCGGCTGCGTTAAAGGTGCCATCCTCGATGGCGGACAGGTCGCTGGAAAAGGTGAGCCAAGAAAATATGACCAGATCCATCGTCCCACGATGTGAGATATTCTCGAAGACTCGGCCAGCACTAAAGCCGACATGGCTGATCCAAATCCTGAAACCAAGCACGGGCAAGCCGGCCTGGAGTACATTCCACAGACGCAAGCACGTGCATATGCAGGTAGGATTTGGCAGAACGATGATATGGAACGTGGAAAGAGGGAGGGAAGGAAGTGGAGAAAGCCACAAACGAGCTCACACCACGAAGAGAAAGCGGCCTGCCCCGGGAGCCTGGCACTGTCGAGAGCTTGGACCGGCACCTGATTAGCATCTTTAGCATTCTTAGCATGGCCCTGGGAAGCGGAACCACTTCATTCGGCCACTGGAGCTTGCTGTAGCGGCCCCTCGGCCCATGCACCGTCACGGCCCACGTGTTCGTAGAGATGAACGCACATGCTCGCGGCGTCCTTATTCTCGAGTTGGCCGTCCGCTGCACCCAAGGACTTGTGCTTACGCCTCCACTGGTCGTTGCTTTTCTTCGTCTCGATCTCCGTCCACCACGCAGTGAATGGCCTGCCCGCGGGCGGCAGTTGGCTCGCGAAGGTCCGAATGTCCTCGCGACCCTTGGAGATGCCACTTACACTGAGGGCCAGCTCGTGCTGGGCGAGGTTCACGGAGGGCAAGAAGACAGGAGTGGAGGCGCCATGTACAGTTGGGGCAGGTGGAGCTGCCAGGGCCATGCCACCACCGCCAAGCATGCCCTCCATCGTGTTCCTCCATGCCCGTACGTCATTGGATGCCGTTGCCGTCGAACTTTGAACAGACTACAAGTGTTCGCAGTGGCCTTGGATGTCTTGCTTCATCGCGGCAAGCTCGACACGCATGCGCTTGATGACAGGATTATCATCCAAGTCTCCTTGAACACGTATCACGGTCAGCTGCTTCCGACAAACGTTCGATCGCGTGTTGAAGTTTATCATCAGAACCTTGGACACCATTGTCACAACCTTGGACACCACTCGCCACACTGGTGAGCACAACAGCCAAGTCACGAGCGGGTTGATTGATCGTAGCCATACTTTGAACAGTCTGATTGGTACCTGGCGCGTTGGGAGAACTCGTGGCCGTGGCAGGCTGACCCAGTTGGCTGATGATGTTGCTGACGCGACCGATCTCGCCAAAAGCCCGAATGCTATCGGCAATGCCGCTCCATTGTTCCAGCATTGGTCCCATATTGTCACCTCCACCTCCGAAGCCTTTGGAGCTGCCACCGTAGCCGTTGCCCTAGCCGCCGTTGTTGCGGTACTGGTTTCCGCCCTCGGTTGGTGCCCTTGGGAGCACCCAGTGCAGGCAGACTCGAGGCCGATGGAAACGGAGGTTGGCGTACAGGCGGCCCGGATTAGTAGGTCGAGCCTGCCAGCTCAAGGGTACCTCTTCCATGGCGATGCGGCCTTCGGAAGGGTCTTGTGTCCTCTCGCGTGTCCTCTCCAATCAAGTCCGACTGTAGACGGTGGCCTATCAGCTCAGAGACCTTGTCTACATGTAACGAAACGGCGACGGAGGTAGGGATGAGATGTTGGCGAGTTCTCTCCACCATACCCAGACATAGGTATACCAGGGACATGCCCTCACCTGGAGGATAAATGGCGTGCAACCTTTGCCTGACACATTTCCGAGGGTGCCCCTATGCGATAGTAGAAAGCCATGTCCATGGTATAAGCAGTAGTCAAGTCGATGGTGTCAGGGCTGATATTGTTTCAACTATGTAGACGCCCTTTAAGTGCAGAGCGAAGGTGTCCTAGGTCACGACGGGTGGGATGTCCATGACGGCGTAGAACGTTGCTTCTTTAGTCTAGGAAGGCCCCCCGCTAAGACCAGACTCCGCGGGTTTGAGCGGTGGTTTGTATCGAACCCCATCCGCGCCCCAAGCCACCAACGCGCCCACGTATCGACCAACCACACATGACCCATGTTGCTTGTAACCATGACCAAGTTACAAGTTCAGGAACCACAGTCCTCCTGCAGACATAATACATTTGGTTCCAGAAGCATGAACGGCACACGCGATATGATAACACGATGGTACCATCAACGTATCTACTTGTTGCAACCTCAAGGGCACGGCGTGGAATAGTAGGTCTGGGTAGTGGGTGTTGGTCGTACTTGTACTCGAGGTGCGAGGGTATACGGCGAATAATGGCCCCCAGAAGGGGCCTCCTATTGGAATACTTGAGCTACGACCACGCCTGGGAAGATAACGGCGCGGACATGCGCGCACGCCGACGAAGCCATCAATCGCGTGCTTGAGGCTGCTGACCAGGAGCACTGGTGCGATCCCAATGGCGAACCCAAGCATTTCCTCCAAGAGTGACCTTGGCCGGCGCAGCATTTAGAACCGAGAGCGTGCGGGAAAAAACACACCTGTGGGAAAAACACACACACACACTGTGGGAAACAAACACACACTGTGGGAAAAAAACATACACCTGTGGGAAAAACATACACTCTGTGGGGAAAAAAAACACAGAGTCGGTGTGTGTTTTCCCTACAGCTTTAATCTCAGATTGGGTTCGGGTGAAGTGCGAGTCGACAGCTGTAGACCTGGATTCCGGAGCTTCCTGTGCTTGGCCAGCATCAGGCACGGTAAAACACGGAACGTCCATGCAGTCACAGAAGCGTGCACGCGCAGCTTGTCGCGTCCCAGGAAGATATGTAGGAAAAAACACACCTGTGGGAAAAAACACACACAGGTGTGTGTTTTTTTCCCACAGACATGTGTGTTTGTTGTGTGTGTGTGTGTGTGTGTGTGTGTGTGTGTGTGTGTGTGTGTGTGTGTTTTTTCCCACAGACTGTGTGTTTTTTTCCCACAGGTGTGTGTGTGTTTTTTTCCCACAGTGTGTGTGTGTGTGTTTTTTCCCACGGGGAGGTGCAAGGAGTCCAACCGCGTCGCGCAAATCATCAACCGCCGAGTCCGATCCACGAACAAGTCCAACCAGGATATGCGATAGTGGTCACGGGTGTGATGTCTCTAAGTATGTGTCGAAACAACTGCCATCCAGGAAGTTTGTCAAAGTTACATATATTCCTCAGGCGTGAGTGCCCCGTCTTCGTACATGTCTTGGCCCCGTGGTCCTCGAAAAAAATCCGTTTGGCCGTAGGATAGCAATCTGGTAGGTTTCTCCATCCTAGAGTTCTCTGGGAACGGGGCCTCTGGCTTTTGAGAACACTAAAGTCGCGCACCAGACGGTACCTCTGGAGGACATGAGACATGGGGGGATGTTGAGGCGCCAGCGACCCTGAGCATGTGCGAGAAGACCCAGCCACCGACATTGCACGTGAGTGGTTCTGCCCCCCACCCCACCAGAGGGTCCGAGGGTCTTTATCTTCCACCGTATGCTGGTGATGTCACGCGATGCCTCCAGGCTCCTGCGTAAGCGATGCAGCGCCTGCCTCGGCTCGGTCACCTGGCGAGGGTAAGAATGTGGCTTGTCATAGCCAGCATGCAACGATGAGGTGACCGAGAGGGCACGGAGGAAGATGGGTTCAATTGTAGAACGGCAAAGCCACGACGAGCACTTGGATATGTTATGAAGGGCAGGTCCTGGCAAACATCGGGGACCCACGGAAGACGCCCACAAGCAGGTTACCGACAAAGGTTATTTCTTTCTGTTGGTACCATCAAATCATGCACGCGCATATTGTTCAGGGAATCGACGTTATGCGTTGCCAGGTCCTGGGGGTAGTGGAGGCGCGCTTTGTTCGCAGTGCTTGTGTAGCCGCAAGAGTAATGCGCACCTGACGGCGCGTGGCAATGCCCAGGCAGGTCGGATGAGGGAGGCGTGGTGGAGGACGAGGTTGACCGGTTTCCGCGCAGGCAAGGGGTCATCTGCACGATACAGTCCCCAAGCGTGACACCACCTGGACGAGGCAAGCCCATCATCTCGGCAAGCGTCGCAAGAGAGGCCTGCACGCGTGCCTTCTCGTGCCGGGAAGGGACGACCGTGCACCAGCCCGAAAGCGTGTGGAGATAGTCAGAATCTTTCCGCTTGGATAGAAGAGCGAGTTCCCACATCATCTCATGAGACTTCCATTCACGGGAACGAGCGAGCAGGATCGCAGTAACAGGGTCATGCTAGTACGAAGGTCCAATTGCGTGGAGTCTGGCAAGATGTCGTCGAAGGGACAAGTCTCACACACTATAGAACTGCCCTCGAAACATGCTGCTCCGTTCCTTTTTGCGCTCACGTTTCCGAGTTTGCTTCAAGCCAAGATTAAGAAGGGAGTCGAAAAGCGTCTGCTGCCAAACATCATGGCTTCCACATGGTCCAGAGTCCGAGGAAGATGGGGCCGACGATCGTGACGCTGTTTCCCGAGGCCTGGGGCCTGTTCTCTTTCTGCTTCCGTGAACGAGCCGAGCATGGTCTCGGGGTGACGGAGTCGCCGAAGGCCTGTCGTCAGGAACAAGATGGATGTGGTACGTGCGTGGTGTGCCGCTGGCAGTGAGCTATAACATGCGTGATCATCCAGTAGCTTGCCTAGCTTGCTTTGTCTTGAGGCGTTGTAGTGCTCCCGTGTTCTAGCTATAGCTCCGTTGCGTGCTCTGGTGCTACGGTGCGTGCAACCTTGTCCGATGTATCGCGCATGTGTCCCTAGTTCGTATACGAACGAAGTTGCACGCAAGGATCGAGACGATGAGCCGAGGGTACAACATACCTGTATATGTAGAAAACCACGGTCAACTAGAACATCGAGAAAAGTACCCCCTCCAGATCTCGACAAAGCCCGCTGGAGATCAACATATAAGGGAAGACACAACAGCTGAGCAACGCGTCTGGCACGTCTTCCCTGAGTCCAGGGATGTCGAACACATGTCATGTCATCGACCGCCAACAACGCGACGTACAGTGCAGAGAAGTGTATGGTGGATACACAATCAGCTCCTTCAAATCGATCAGATAATTGCTGTATCAGATGCTCCAATAAAAGAAGATCATCCTGGGAGGGACAACGGCATGATATTTGCCAAAGAGTCGCCACCGTCGGACGATCCACAATCTCTGGCGCGCACGTCCGAGGGATATCATTGCCACGAGAGCTGACAGAAACAATCAGCTGTGAAACCCATTCTGTAATACTTAAGATCTGCTGCTCAAGGACGGGTGTGTGTGTGTAGAGGAGAGGGGGCATGGATATTCGCAAGTTTGCATCTAGTAGATGCAAACTTGCGAATACCCATGTCCCCTCTGTAGACTACCATGTAGACATGGTAGACTACCATGTCCGTTCTGTATGTAGAGGATGCCCCTGCTGCACAGGGCTTGGGCACCATCCCGAAACTTAGCAGGAGTCGAATTACGACAGTGTCATGAAAGTCGACAGAGCGGTACAGCCTGGCGTGTCGTCGGACCTCCGCGCCGTCGCAAGCACATCGCGATGAGCGCATGATCCCAATCAGCGTAGACGGGATAGCCGTGAGGAGGCATCGGATAGCCGGCAGGCTAGTTCTGTAAACGGATCTGCATATCACAGTGCGACCAGGGCACAGCAATTGAGCGTCGTCTTCATACCGTTCCCGAGACTCGGTGTCTCTTCTGAGAGATGTGGTTGAGGAGTGACAGACGATGGCAAGTGAGAGAGAGCACCAACGGCAAGTGCTAGAGCGGGCGAACGGGCGGCGGGCGGCGAAGATGCTGGTGGCGGAAGTGTTGATGTGTCTGCTGATGTCCGCTGAGTCCGCTGCGATGCTGGCCTGCGGCGCAGGCTTCAATACCAAGAAAGGTTGAAGAGCAAAGCATGGAAGATTGCAAGCACACACGCACACTTACTTTTTTGGCCTCGCGGCCCTGCGCGCGGCGACAGGGCGGAGAAGCACACACACACACACACACGCGCGCACGCACGCACGCACGCGCGCACCCACGCACGCACCAACGCACGCACGCACACACGCACGCACGCACACGCACATACGCGCGAACACACGCACGCACACACGCACACACACACACACACAAACGCACGCACACACACACACACACACACACACACACACACACACACACACACACACACGCACGCACGCACGCACACGCACACGCACACGCACACGCACACGCACACGCACACGCACACGCACACACGCACACACGCACACACGCACACACGCACACACGCACACACGCACACGCACACACGCACACACGCACACACGCACAACACGCACACACGCACACACGCACACACGCACACACGCACACACACACACGCACACACGCACACACGCACACACGCACACACGCACACACGCACACACGCACACACACACGCACACGCACACGCACACGCACACGCACACGCACACGCACACGCACACGCACACGCACACGCACATGCACACGCACACGCACACGCACACGCACACGCACACACGCACGCACACGCACACGCACACGCACACACACACACACACACTGTTTACTTCGCGGCCGGGAGGGCGTTGGCGGATTACGCTAGGTTGATTGCTACCGAGCTCGTGCCGATTGGGGGCAACCGAGAGGGGGGTGCGCGTGCAGAAAAACGTGGACGTGCACGAGGGCGAACAGGGCATACGCAAGCCAGCAGATGCCAGGCCAGGAGACAGTGCGGCACACACACAAATTGACGCAAAGTTTTTGGCCGTTTTCGGTGGACACCGCTGCTCGTCCAAGAGGGCCTTCGTCACCGTGCCCCGGGAGGGATCCTGGAAGCAGCGGTGTTGGTGCCCTCCCGTGAACGCGCATATGCAGGATTGAGCATTTGTTCCAAGGCTGTGTCTGCATCCTTGCAGCGGGCTCTGTCTGGCCCTGGCCGCCACAAAGCGTTTCCACGAGACTTCTCTCTCGTCGCTGATGGTTTCGTTCCCTGGACTGTGCCCTGGCGGCGCGTGTGGTCGTTCCCGCTATTGGACTTCCTTTGGGCTCTGCACGGCTCAGTTTCTTACCCTGGATTTGCGATGCACCTGCGCACGCACTGACAGCGGCGAGCACGTGAGCCCGTCTCGGGCACATCCCGAGGTGTTTCACACTCCGATGGCGCTCCGGCCGCGCCGCGACCCTCTCCCCCTGTCGCTCATGTCCTCCTCCTCCTCCTCCTCGTCCTCCTCCTCGTCCTCCTCCTCCTCCCCCTCCCTCTGCCCCCTTGTGCGCAGAGTCGCTGCCGTCGCGTCCCGCCGTTGGCTGGCCGCCTGCCAGACCCGGCTCGCCCCGGATCCACCAGCCGCTGCGTCCTTGCCTGTTCGGCCCGTCTTTGGCCCATCTCGCTCGGCCGCGCAGTGGTGAAGCCGCCTCAGCTTGGGCATCCAAGCGGGCACCCTCACCTTATGTTGTTCCCATCGTACTTAAGGACCACATCCCAGAAATATTTCGAGCACCCAGAAAAGTGTCGAAAGAGTGTCGAACGAGAGTCGAAACAGTGTCGGACGAGTGTCTCCCAGGGCCCGACACGTGAAAACCCCCGAGCTTCGGGGAACTTTGCTGGTGCTCGAAATTCTTTCTGGTGATCAAGGCTAAAGTAAGTTGGAACATCATAGCCCTCACCACGCAGCCTGATCACGCGCTTGGACCGTGGCCCTCTCCCTGCACGGGTGCAGAGCGGGGGGCGCAAGGTCTGGCTGCCCGCACCGCCTGCGCCCAGAGGGCTGGTGGGCTGCACGTTTCCTGGTGCAGTTTTGAATGCTCCGTCTCGTCGGGTTCCTCGCTGCACCAGCTTGTCATTCCCCCGCTTGCGAAGTGGGGTTGTGATGTTCTCCCCCAGCCGCGCCGCACCCGAGACGCCTCCCACACCATCCCACACCTCACCTCCTTCCGTATCCTCGCATGCGCATGCACATGCACATTGACATGCGCACACATACACGATACATATGCGCATCTCCATACACATGCAGGTCCAGGGCGTGGCAGTGCCCCTCTCGTCGTCTTCGTGCCAAGGCGATCCCCTCCTCCCCTCTTGGAGCCTCCGGGGGGCCTTTTGGGAGGGGGGGGGGCTCTTGCGGGCTCTTTGGGCCAGCCATTTTCGAGCGCTCTTGGGCCGTCTGGCGCCTTCGTAGTCTGGCTCGGGGGCCTCTCTTCGCCGTCTTGAGGCGCTCTTGCGCCGTCTCTGGCGTCGCTTGGTTCGTCGTAGAGCTTAATTTGGCCATCGTTGGGCCTTCCTGGGCCGTCTTGGGGCCCTCTTGGGCCGTAGGCCGGTGAAGCCGACTTGGACTGACGAAGACCCGAAAAAGTGAGAATGCCAACAGTTGTCAAACAAGTATGGCGAACTAATTATTGTGACCCCTTCGGGTCGGCGTACAAGTCCTCGTAGAGCGCTCTTGGGCCGTGTTGAGGACCTCTCTGGTCGTCTTGCGGCCACTTTGGGAGGAGCATTGTGGGCCGTCCCGGAGGCATCTCGGGCCATCTTGGTGGCCTCGACGATTTGCCTGGCCCGTCTTGGCAACTTCAGAAGACTTTCAAAAGCGCCGGCCAGGCTTCAGGCCGACCAGGAGATCTCGGGAGGGGGGGTAGAGGGCGATGCATGCACGGAAGCGGCTTGAGCGGGAAGAGTCCTTCAGAAGGTTGTTCTGGATTGGGTGTCTGTCAAAGGGGCGGGGTGGCTGGCCTCCCGGCAAAGTTTGCTCATGCTCTCCCTCCCTCCTTGTCCTCGTCGCCCCCCTTCCTCCTCAGCCTCGTCCTCCCCCTCCTCCCCCTCCCTCTCCTCCTCCAAACCCCCTCCACCCCTTCCGACAGCACGTGACCTCCCATCCCCCCGCGGATCCAGGGGGGGGGGGGGGGGCGACGATGGTCCCAACCAGAGTGCAGGAATCCTAGCAGGCAGCACCTGGCATTCTGCCACGCCTCGACGTGCCAGTCGGAGCACGGCGGCGGGTGTTCGGCAGTCGTCGTGCACTCAGCGCGTCGTATTCTTCTTGTTCTGTCGACTTGGCATGTTATCAGGTTGGGTCGCCTCTGTGGGCGCCTCGTCAGCGCCATGATCTTCGCCCCAATTCCACAACTCCCACTCCACCCTGGCGTTAAGTCGGGCCTGTTCCTCTACAGGGGTCGTATTCAAAAATAGTCAAAAAATAGTCTGGGGACTATTTTTGAGTGTATTTGTTTTTACCATTTGGGAGCATTTTGGGGGTACTTTGTATTTTTCGTCGCAAATCCCCCTGTATGGGGGACACGCCCGACTTCACCCTGGCGACCCGGCAGGAACCGCAGACGGCACTAGCCGGCGCGTTTGGCGCTCTCCCGCTGGGCGTTGGTCGGGTATGGCCAGGACCCCAGGTAAGGGGACCCGGTTAGTGGTAGGGCCCTGGAGCTTTCGAATTGGCCAGAATCATTAAACCAGGTTTGCCATAGCTGGTGTTTGTTCGGGTGACGACAGTTCCGGTTAGTGGAAACGGGACGGGGGGGGCGCCCACGGTACAGAGCACTAAACCAGGTTCCGCTAAACCCAGTTATACCAACGCCCGAGTTGGACCCCACCTCATCCTCCTCCTCCTCTTCCTCCTCCTCCTCCTCCTCCTCCACCTCCTCGCGCTGCGTTGTCGGGCACGCGCTCGTGGCGCCCGCAGCGCAGGCAGCCGCGCGGAGCCCGTGCGCGGGCGGCCGCCCCGGGTCGGCGCGCAGCGGGCGCTCCGGCGGGGCGCCGGCGCGCGGGCGGCGGCTCTGCTGCGGGCGTTGCCAGAAGCGCCGCCCTATGGCCCCTTTTCGGCGGCCAACGCACGGGCGGCGCACGGGCGACGAATGCGCGACGCACCTCTTGTCGCGAAGGGGGGGGGGGGTCAGCACGCCGGTCGTCTTACTGGGCCTTAACAGCCCAACGCGCCCCCAGGAGTTCCAAGGAGGCCCCCAGGACCTCCAGAGCACCCTTCACGAGGCCCAGGGGGGTGCCCAGCTGCTCCAAGATGGAGCGACAAGCTGGGGGCGCCCTGGGCCAGGGGGCACCTTGTAGCCACCCCCGGCTGCTGTCTTCACGCCTGCACGGTCGGCACGGATTCGGCGCGCTGGCGTGCGGTCGGCGCGTCGGCTGACCTTGACCGTCTTGCCTCTACTGACGGCCTGGAAGCAGAAGAAGAAGAAGAAGAATACGAGACAATTGCAGCATGCCCGTTGGGATCGAACACGGAGAAGAGCTGCAGGAACGTGTGAGGAGCGGGGGAAATTGCTGCACCATCGCGGAAGAAAAATGACGCGTTTGGGGCTCTGGCAGCTGTGGCCATCATCTGCCGTTTTGTGTGTGCTCTAGCGCAGCCTTGCGAGCATTTCGGGGATATGGGCTCCTCTAGGGGCCTTTGGGGAGAGCTTAAACCGCTTATACTGGGAATGTCCTGGGCAGTCTGCGGGGCCTCCAAGATCCTTGGGGGTCGCTTGGGCTTTCCCAGGGGCACTCTTGGAAGCGCATTGGGGGCATATCGTGCCGTCTTAGGATACCCTTGGAAGCAAGAGGCGGGCGTTGGCTAAAATCGCTAACCCTTTTTTAATTAAGGCCGCAGAGGGCAGGCACATTGTTGCCCTGTTGTGGTTTTTACAGCCACACCTTCGGCTGCAGCGTCGGAAAGGAGGCACCGAGACCCAGCGGTCCACCGAAGCTGAGACCATGGGGAGGGGAAGCGGGAAGTTCCGCGGCGAGTCCAGTGGGGGAGTGAAGGGGGGCAGGCTTTCTCAGAAGGCGGCGGGACTTCTCAGAAGCCCTTGCAAGTACTCCCTGAAGCCACAGACGGCCTCTCAGAGGGTCGGAGGGCTTCTGAGAAGCCCGGCCGCCTTCTGAGAAGGCCTGCCCCCTCTCACTTCTCCCCTGGGCTCGCCGCCGGGGAGTGGATCGGAGAGATCAGCTGAGAGAACGGCTCTGTACCACCAGCGGCACAGGGCACGGCTTTCCTGCCCTCCCCCGCGAAGGTGTGTGACTCACTCTTTCGTTTGTTTCTCTTCTCCGCTCCGTTTCCTCTTCTTCCTCCTCCTCCTCCTCCTCCTCCTCCTTCTCTTAGTTTTCCCCTCCATCCTACGCTGTGCTGTCTTGGAGGCGCACCGCAGCGAGGAGGCGGGAGGGGCGGCGGACGGAAGAGTTGACAGTTGCGGTGGCGACTCCAGCAGCAGCAGTTGCAGTAGCTGCTCTGTCGGAGATCTGCTTCCCTTGGGTACCCTCCCTCTTCCACCCCGCGCTTCGTTGTCGTCCTCCCGGCTGCCGTTGTCGTCCTCCGCCGCCGCCTCGCCCCCTCGATTCCTTTGTGCCAGCCAGGACTTCGAGATCCTCGGCAACATCGGGCGGGGCAGATTCTCAGAGGTGCCGCGCCCGCCTGAAGGGAGGAAGAGGAGGAGGAGGAGGAAGGAGGAGGAAGGAGGTGGGAGGAGGAGGAGGAGGAAGGAGGAGGAAGGAGGAGGAGGAGGAGGAAGGAGGAGGAAGGAGGTGGGAGGAGGAGGAGGAGGAGGAAGAGGATGGGGAGGAGGAGGAGGAGGAGGAGGAGGAGGAGGAGGAGGAGGAGGAGGAGGAGGAGCAGCGGGAGCAAGCGTACAGGAGCAGGGGCCAAGGCAGCCAGGGCGGGCGAGCCCCCGCCCACTCCTCCTGCCCACCCCCCCCGTACACACCATGAGAGCTCCGAACCGCCGGCGTCGCGGCCCGACGTGCGGAGCTGGGACGCGCCCCACCTCGGCGAACGGCGGGCGCTCGCGCGCGGTGCCGCGTCCGGGCGACCCGGCGACGAGGGGGCGAAGCGGAGCGCGGGCCGCGCACGGGCGGGGGAGAGCAGCAGGGCCTCCCGGGCGATCCTGGCGCGGCGCTGCGGCGAGAGCACCACTTGCCCCCCCTCTCTCTCTCTCTCCTCCTCCTCTCCCCTCCTCCTCCCCTCCTCCTCCTCCTCCTCCGTAGCCATTTTGGCTCAAGTCCCATGCTGCTGCGGGCCGAGCCCGCATTGGCACCCACGGACACCGCTGGCCCGCGGCGAGCAAGGCCCTTGTGCCTGGCAGTCTTTCTCGTGTGCCTCTGCCGTGGGAGTTGGGCCCCCACACCGCAGTTTCCAGTCGCCTCTCGCATCCGCGGCATGGCCGATGATGCCCATGGTGAGGAGGTCCCCGCGTCGCTGGTCGAGCAGTTCGATCTTGTGGCGACCTTCCCTTCGCAGGAGACGGGCGCTGGCCGTGGGAAGGGCGGCAAGGGCGCCTTGCCACCCCCTCGCAAACGCGCTGCTCATGATCACTCTGCTGCTGATGCAGCTGACGGGAACGACGCCTGGTCGTCCGACGACTACCTTCGCCAGCTGTGCCGCGATGAGTTCGACTCCATGCGGGCTGCTCTCACTTCATCCGTCTCCGAGTCCGTCAGGGCCACCGTTGCTGAGAACCACTCGGTGCTGCTGGGATCCATCGACAAACTTCGGGAGCAGGTCTCTGGTCAGTCCGCATCTATCGACCAGCAGGTTCAGAGCGTGGTTCGTCCTCAAGTTGACGCCCTGGCTCGCAGGCTCCAGTCGCAGATCGACGAGCACAAGAAACATATCGACGCATGTGAACGACGACTGGGCGATCATGACGACCAGCTCTCTGCTCTTCGTGCTGAATTGGTTGAACTACGCCGCCATCTTGCTGTCGCTGAACAACGCCCCCAGGCCCCGCCACAGATCCCCACAGGCTTCGACAGAGATGCCGACTCCACCCTCCTCATCGCGGTGGCCCAGCGTGCCACTTCGCTCGAGGCCATGTCCGCCTGCATTCAGAACTTCCTCTCGGAGACGGGCTTCGACTCCAGCGAGTACGAGATTGTCTCCAAGGGCACCCTCCCGTGCAAGCGCTTCGCGGTTCACTTCAAAGGGATGGTGCAACCAGCATCAAGAAAAGTCCTGCGCGCCCTCTCAGCCCTCAAAGATGAGAACGGGTGGAAGGCCTTTTTCGCCGATCTTCCCGGCCTGTCCGAGCGCACACGTGTCCACATGGGCCCCGACAAGTCCCCGAAGCAGGTCAAGATGGAGTACGTCCTCAGGAAGTGCCGCGCCGCCTTCGCCACCGAGTTCTCGTCCATGCGCTTCTTCACAGATCGGGACCGCGGGTTCCTCTCCATCGGCTGGGACAAGATCCTCAAGGTTGAAGTGGAGGCTGGGGATGCTCCTCCTACTCTGCGCTGGGACGTCGCCAAGCTGGAGCGCCACGACATCACCAAGGCCCGCGCCATGCAGCTCACTTCTTTCCTCACGGCCTCGGCAGACGAGCCCGTGTGGTGTCTTTGACGCGCTGTCCCTCTTTTCATATTCGCGGTCCTGTTCCTCGGGTTCGGCCACTGCCTTGCGAGTGGTTACTTGGAACTGCAGGGCCCTCCTTCAGGCTGCTGGGGCCAAAGCAGCCATCAAGCTTAACTACCTCTCCAAGCTCGGCCTCGACAAGTCCATCGTCTCTCTGCAGGAGGTGCACCAAGACGCCCTCCAGCTGGAACACTTCGTGCATCGGGTGTGCCCGCGATCCACCGTCCTTTCGAGTTTTTGTGGGTCCGAACCTGCTGACCGTGCGCGTGGTGGCGTCGCAGTCCTGATCCCTCCGCTCGTGCATCTTCCTGATGATCCTGTGCATGTGGAGTCCCATCCTCTGATCCCTGGGCGTGTGCTGATGGTTACCCTGCGCGCCGCTCGTGCCTGCGTCTACCTCTTCAATGTCCACAACCACGAGCTGGGGACCACTGCCATCACAAGAGTGCGTGATGCTATTCGTGCTGCTCTCGCTGAGGCTCGTGCCGAACCACAGCGTGTCCTGGTGATTCTGAATGGGGACTTCAACATCTCGGAGGAGTCCGCCATGTCCCTGCGGGCACCGGTTGCGGCGTCTCGTCGTGGTGGCCGTCGGCACCACGCTGCCGCACCTGCCTGGAGGCCCATCTTCGATGACACGCTGGAGATCCAGGGCAGCGAGCCGACCCACTACGAGCGGGCGGCGGGCAAGGCCAGCATATTAGATCGCGTCTTTCTCTCCTTGCAGGGCTGGCAGGTGTGCCAGATGAATCTCACCTCCGCCACGATGGGGTCGGCGGCGGCGCTCTCGGATGCGAAAATCTCGGATCACACTGCGGTCATCGTCTCTCTCGCGTCTCGCTCTGCTCGTCAGCCTGCTGCTCGCCCTATCCCACGCCGCCTCTGTCGCGACCCTCGTTTTGTCCGACGTCTACGTGGTTTGGTGGCCTCTTCCTCGTGGGATAGCATGTCGCCACCTTTCAAGCTAGAGCATTACAAACATCTCATGCGCCTTGCCGCGTCAGAGGTGCGCGACTCACTCTTTACTGACAATCCCGACAGTCTCGACACCTTGTTGCAGGTGGCGCGAATGATATCACGCGTGGTCTGGAGGCAAGACGTCAAGCTGGCCCTTCGGATGCTGGAATCTCACCCTCGCGTCCGTGATCACATCACCGTCCGCTCCTCCGAGGTTGCGCTCATCCACCCCTCGTCTTTCTCGGAGTGGGCATCATCCATCCAACGGCAAGCTGCGGAGGTGCGTCGGCGTGCTCTTGAATCCCAACTTTCTCGCCGGCCTTCTGTTCGGGCCACCCGTCTTCAGTTGCGTGCGTTGGAGAGGAAGGCGAGGCTCTGGTCACCATTCTCTCGCTCTTTGGCATTGTCGTCGATACGAGTTTCGGATGACTGTCTGGTTTCTGACCCCGTCGAGCGCGTGGAGGCCTTGGCGTCCTACTGGAAACCTGTCTTTTCGCGGAAGTCTTGGGATATCGATGCGGCTCGGGCTTGTATCCCCTCCTGGCTCGACCCCGTGAACACCGTCGATCTCCCGCCCCCGAACTTTGCACAGCTTCGGCGGGCCCTCCGTGCGGCCCAGGACTCCGCCCCTGGCATAGACGGCCTACCCTACGCCTCGTGGGAAGCGTTACCTTTTGGTCTTCATGTGTTGATGGATGCCCTCGATTGGATTGGCGATGGTCAAGCTCTCTTCGATTGCTCCTCTATCACTATCCAGGCTTTTCTCCCGAAGCTCGTCACAGACGTTGAGTTGCGTGATGGGGAGTGTACTCGTTCGCCCGACAAGGTTCGCGTCCTTGGCTTGCGGAACACAGACGTCAAGTTGCTGTCATCCGTCATGAATCGTGCTCTCCAACCCCTCATCCATCATATCGTCCCGCCTTGTCAACGAGGGTTCGTCGGTGGTCGCAACTTCGGAGTCAACATTCTGGAGCTGGATGCGCACGCTCGCGAGCTTTCAGTGGGCCCCCCTGGATCGCTCGACATCCCGCTTCTCTTCTCGCTCGATTTCGGCCAGGCGTTCCCCTCACTCAACCAGGAGTTTATGGCGTTTGTTCTTCAGGTACTGGGGCTCCCTGAATCCTTCTTGGCTTTCGTTTCGTTTCTCTACTCGGCCATCCAGGGCGTGGCCTCGGTGAATGGGGAATTTGTGCCGATATTCTGGATTCGCAGTGGGATTATTCAGGGCCGTGCGCTCTCGGGCTCTCTCTTCGCCCTCGCTACCTCCGCCTTCCTCGAGGACCTTGTGCTCTCCCTGGAGCCCTCTGGTCGCGGGATAGTTCGGGCCTGCGCTGACGATATTGGTGGTACGACTCGGTCTGTGGCGGACCTCGTCCCTGTACATCGGGTGATGGTCTTGGCTGAATCGTTCGCTAACCTCTCCCTGAAGCTCTCCAAGTGCCTCCTGGTCCCCCTCTCGGGCGTCTTCTCTGAGGAGCTGGCTGCTGCTGTGGCCGAACAACTTCGTGTATGGGTCCCCGAGTGGGCCTCCTTTGGCGTCGTGGAGGAGCTTCAATATCTGGGGCTCTGGCTTGGTCCCTCTGTGACCGTTGAACGACAATGGCGTGCTCCTTTGGCCAAGATACAGCATCGGGCTCAAGCTATTGGCCGCGGGGCAACCCCGCCCAGTCTATCGGCCATACTCTATTGCACACGTGCGGTTCCGACATTATCATATGTCGCCCAGTTCTGCCACATGCCGCTGGCTGTTCTTCGCCTGGAGCTCATGACCTTGGCGCAGGTCTTCCGGGTAGCCTTGGGCACGTTCCCGCTTTCCTGCTGGTCCCTACTTCACGCCTGGGGAGGTCCTCGCATCACGCGCTGGGCCTTTATGGGATGTGCGGCGCTTGCCCGTGCAGCCCTTCATACGTTCCCGCAGTTCTACGACATCCACAATCGGCTTCGACATCACGTGGCTGCTCATCCTGATTGGTGCACCCTGGAGATGATTGGTTCTGGCAGATGCTACCCGCACTTCTGGCGCTCAGAGGCGTTCGTGGAGATCCTCCAGCGGGCTGCTGCTGGTACCCGCAGTGGCTCACCGTCACCGTGCTGGTCTCCTGACTGGCCATCTGTGGCTGCGGTCGCGGCGCGTGCCGCGCTGGCCGAGGATGCAGCTCATCGTCCTCGCCCTCAGCGTGCTGCTCATGCTGCTCTACGTGCTCTTGGCCCTCCCATCTCGCCGCTGGTGTCCCTGCTCCAGACGCGCCTTGCCAAGCTGCTCCCACGGCACGCCTCTCTGGTCACCTCCCTCCCGTGGGACTCAATCGCGAGCACGTTGGCCTCCTGCCCCTGTTCCTGGGCCTGGGCTGCGCTTCGTACCTGGGCTGACGGTTGGATGACGTCGTACCGCATCCTGCACCCCCTTGGCAAGCGCCGCTGTGCCTTCGGGTGTCCTGGCTGCCCCGACGCTCTTCGACACTACGCCCGATGCCGCCCCTTCCACAACGCTCTTCGTCGTGCCCTGGCGCGTCCTCTACCTCTGCCTGTGCTTCATCGATGGGGGTTGCTGGAGCCGAATCTACCCGCCTTTCACTTCCTCGCAGTCGCGTACGCGGCCTACAACGCAGCCAAGTGCGTGGAGGGATGGCCGCTTTCGGCTGAGTCCGCCTTCTCCTGTGCTCTGGCTGGGGTGCGCTCGGCGGCGTTGGCGCGCCCAGTGGGGATCTCGGCCCGTGATCGATTGCGGCTTCGCCCGCGCCGTACGTGTCCCTCACCTTCGTCCTCCTCGGCTTCCTCTACGAGTTCATCTTCGAGTCGCTCGCCGAGGCTGACCCCGCCTGTCTCTGTCTCGTCAAGCCGATCTGCGTCCCCACAGCCGCCGTCGTCTGTTGGTGGCCTCACTCCTGCCGTCTCCTCGCCGTCGACGCCCCCTACTGAGATTGCTACCGATCCTGAGGATATTGAGTCTCGTGAGCAGGTATTTCCTTCTCAGACCCAGAAGCGGAGCCTTGCGATCTCGAGTGCCACTTCGTCGAGTTCGTCGTCTTCGCTGTCCTCATCTGACCGTGGCCGCCCTGCTCTTCTGCCCGTCTCGTATCCCTCGCCTGTTTATTTGTCTTGCACCTCCTCCAATGCCACTTCCTCGATTGCTGATCGCCCTCAATATGTGTTTGGCTCCTCTGGGGACTGTAGTGCCCCCACGGTCCCCACTGTCACGGAGTCTGCGGGCCGCTGTCCTCTCCCTCCTCGCTCCCCTCGTCCTCGGGCGAGTCTCCCTGGTGCTGCTGCTGCTGTCTCCCCCGACTCTCTTCCCCGCACGCTGCCTGCGTCCTCGGCGAATGCCCCCACGCTGCGGCTTGGGCGCGGCATTGGCCGCCTGCCGCCGCGATAGGCAGGCGTGACGAACCTCACCTACGCTGGTCTCCTCCTCCTCCTCCTCCTCCTCCTCCTCCTCCTCCTCCTCCTCCTCCTCGGGCGGCCGAAGGTCTGGCAAGCGCGGCGGAGGGGAAGCATGCGACGCACCGAAGCAGCACAGACAGTCTCGCGCACGGGCTGCGCGGCGCGTGGGCGAGGACAGCATTCCGTCCGCTCCGGCGCGGCCCCGCTGATGCAGCCGCCGCGTTCCTGCGATTCGGCGAGCGTCACGTGCGCCGCGCCCGCGCGGGAACGTGGTGCTTGGTCGCAATGTGTACGGAGCTTGGCGAGGTCTGGCTGGAACCCCGCTGTGGATTGGGTTTGGGCATAGCCTTGTGCACTATGGATAATGGGAGTACCTGCTAGCCCTTCGTACCTTCCAGCTGTAGTTATTCTCTTGTATGCATTTGGGCGCCCCGGCCCCGTCCCGCTCAGTCCCTTCGCGTGGACACGCGTGCGCACATCGTCACAGCCGTCACAGATAATGTGGTCAGGAACTTTTGCTCAGCGCGTCCCGCCGCCAGTTCTGGCCCACCACTCTTCGGCTCGATGCGCTAAGCAACGTCTCGAGCTTCTCCCAATGCCCCTCCCTGCGAACCAGAGCGACGCGTTGAATATGAGCTCGCACCATGCATACTTCTATGCATAGAGAGATAGCAAGACTGCATATAGATATGCATAGAGAGACTAGTAAGAGGAATACTTCTAAGCACGAAAGGTAAGGACACGAATATCCATACAAATGAAGATACGACTCTTACCCATACAGAGGATAAGGGTAACGCCACTACCCATAAACAAGAATTGCCAACAGAGCAAGAAGAGAAGGGAAAGGAAAAGGAGGAGAAGAAAAAGGAGCAAGAGGAGGAGAAGGGGAAGGAGGAGGAGGCGGAGGAGAAGCTGAAGGAGGAGTAGGAGGAGGAGCAGGGGTAGCAGGAGGAGGAGGAGGAGGAGGAGGAGGAGGAGGAGGGCCAGGAGGAGGGGTAGTACCGCCCGGCCGGCGCTCCGCCCACACGGCGTGGGTCGCGGTCCCCTCCCCGTCAGGTGCACCGCTCCATCTGGCGCGCGGGCGGCGGCCGCGAGGCCCCTCGGCGCCCGCGTCGTCCTCCAAAGTCGTCGTGTTCCTGGGTCCTCCCGCTCGGCCATTGTCTTCGAGGATGGAAGCTTCTCCTCCTCCTCCTCCTCCTCCTCCTCCTCCTCCTCCACTCTCCTTCTGCTCCTCCCTCTCTGCCTCCCATCTCTTCTCTCTCTCTTCTCCTCTTCCTCCTCCTCCTCCTCTTCATTGTCCTCCTCCTCTTCCTCCTCTTCCTCCTCCTCCTCGCTCACTCACCCACTCATTCACTCACGCACAACATGACGGCATCAGGGTCACGCCGCCGATCCGCAGCACGGTGGCGATGCAGGACAGGGGGGAGGCGGGCAGGACAGGGTAGCGCCGAGGGAGACGAGATCAGGGGTCGCCTCCAGCCTCCCAGGCGCGCGTGGCCTCCTCAGGGAGGCTCTCGTTCGCAAGGGCCGCCTGCGTGCGGGGCTGCCCTGCGCAATGATTTGGCGCAGCGGGCACCGGGCGCGCCACCCACGAGACCGATTTCGCAGCTCATCCAGTGCACCATCCCCTCTCTTGTGGCGACCTCACGAGCCAGGTCTCCCATCCCAATAACATCTGTTCACACAACCCTGGCACGGCGGCTGGTGACGGCCTGGTAGGGCAGTCGCATTGAGCCGAGAGAGGGAAACGTTCCAGCCGGGGTGCGTGCAACATGAGAATGGCGGCTCCCTTATCCTCCAGGCCAATGAGGCGTTCCAAAATGGCCCCTGCTAGGAGCATCGAAGGAGTTGGCATCTCTTCCTCGGCGGAAGCCCGCGGAAGTAGAACGGGGCCGCCTGCGCCAGCGGAAGCAGGCGGAAGTGAAAGATGCGCCCCAAAGATATGACAACATATTTTGGTTCAGGGCTTCCGGAACTTGCCAATCTGTTGTTCCTGTGGTGTCAGATTTTTGCGCCCCCCCGCGACGCCGGCTGACAAAGCTGGCTCGACCCAGCCGCCAGCCACAAACTCTTACACGGTCAGGGGCACAACCAAGGCCGCTTAACTGCATTCCCAGGATGCCTTGGGACCCCGGGAAGAGAAACAATAGCTCTTCGCTCTTGGTGGGGAGAGGGGCCTCGACCAGCTTGGCCTGGGCGGCTTTCGTATTCTCGCGTAGCTCGTCAATAGAAGTTGCGGGCCAGAACATGGCTGGCCGAGCTTACTGAGCAGGAGGAGCCTCTTTGGCTGGCCTATGGAAGCGGCACTCGGGTTGAGCAGCGTGGTTGTCAGGGAGGCCCCCTCTGGTACTCAGCCTGAACATACCTGGCGAGGCCTCTGCACTCTCGAGTCTCGTCCGGGCTGGCTCGGATTGGGTACTGACTCCATCTTTCACGGCATTGGACTGCACGATGGATATGGATTGGTAATGTGTTGGGGGGGCGATTTCTTTCAGGCGTAAAGGACACCCAATCCCGTAGACGAAAGCCTCGGGTTGTTCTTGGCTCCTGTGGTTCCGCTTACAATGCATGGCTAGGGTCCTGGTGGAGGTAGTGCGGAGTCCGCAATCTTAGCACTTGTAGTGGACTTGCTCCTGGTCCTGGTCGCATAGGCGGCGCAGGTCGCTTATTGGAGCCGCGTCTTTGTCGTAAGAGGTTGTCAGGACGGGGCTCAAACGCATGTTGTTCGTGCGAATCGTTTTGGCGAGAGAGGCTTTTGAAGCAGCTGACACTGGACTCTTCCCGAAACGCCCAGGCCTGCCGCGAATGAAGCGTACGCAATCCTCAAGCGGACCTGACCTTGTGATCTCCTTCTGGTGGCCAAGCTCGTTGGGCCATCAGCTGTCGACCTCCACCAGCAGCGACCCCGTGGGCACTCGAAAACTCCAGCGCTATGCGCAAACCAGCTGAAGCCGCGTGGGCAACACGCAGAGGGTGGTGTGGCCGGTGGATGGAGAACAGCAGCCGAGGGAACGGTGGAGGAGGAGGAGGAGGAGGAGGAGGAGGAGGAGGAGGAGGAGGAGGAGGAGAGGTGGACGGTGGAGGGGGGCGAGCACGCCGAGCCTTGAGGCAGGATGGAGAACAGCAGGGCGGGGGACACGCTGGCTCGAGCAGCTGCGAGAGGCAGCCCCAGCGCCGCTCCGTGCACTCACGTGTGTGAGTTCAGCACAGCGCTTGAGGCTGGTGTTTACAGAGTGCCGTTGACGGCAACACCACATCGCTCACCCTCCGGATCTTCGCCTCCGGCTCTTGTCCACGGCGTTCCTTTTCCTGTGCAAGCTCCTCGGCGCCGCCTGCACCCCGGGCCCCGCTCTCCCTGGCCGCCTGAGGCCCCGCCCGCCTGTGCCCTGTCTCCCTAATCAAGAGCTGTGCGTAGCACGCCTAGCTTTTAGCGGAAGAGGTTCGCTCTCGCCCCGCCGACCCAAAAAAAAGTGTGTGAGTTGAGCAGTCGTTTGAAATTTCTCGTCGAGACCCCCCCCCAGGTGTACATGCTATACGGCATGGGAGACAACGCGTGCTTCGGTGTACCCGAAGCCGTTGGCCATGGGGATGACAGGTGTCTCAGCAACGGCCCTCTGTGCGGGCCGACGCTCAGCCCTGACTCGAGCTGCACCGTGGTTGACCTCATGGGTTATGTAGCCCGTGCCGGAGACCAGGGTGTCCAAATATTTGACGGCGCGGCGGATGGTGACAGCCCTCTTTGGGGGAAGTTGGGTGCATTCGCATCTGGCCCAAACCTTTTTTCTTGACGGCTTTCATACCAGCGCCAGCTCGTCCAATGACGCAACAAGTGCTGGACAGGTTCAGTCCTGCGCAGTCGCCAGAATCCGAGAGCGGGAAACAGCATATTAACCTATGAAGATGCCAGTCGGTAGCAAGTTTGTCTGACATCGATGATGCCGTAATGCCCTTTACTGTATAGGCCAGAGCTGGGTTGACGCGTAGCGAAGAAATGTGTTTTGTATTCGAGTCCGTCTGCTCAATTGGCATGTTGACGATCGCCGACCGCACAGTCATGTCAGCAAGGCAGCTTGCAAGTATTTGGTCGGAACAAACCGTGCCAATTGTTCCAGAAATTGTGCAGCCCAGCAATTCCGCCGCACTGACACTCCTGCAGGCCGCCTGCGAGAACGGCGTTCAGCAGTCCCTCGTCAAGCGGATGATGATGATGTTTGCCGACATTGTTCCCAATAAGAGGATCTGCGGTTGGTTATTTAGTTCTTAATGGTGTCTATGACTTCTCCGTGCTAGGAAGGCAGGCGCTCTCGCGCGGTCATAGAGACCTGGGCCGTGGCGGGGTGTAAGGTGCGAGTGGTGGCAGCAGGCGCTGGGGGGGCATTCGTAAATGGCCCCGCTGTTACCCGGGGGGGGCGAGGGGGAGAAGAGGACGAGGCCGTGAACAGTACCGTGCCCGTGGTCGTGGACGAGAAGAGGGTGCTGCCATGATTGCCGATCTGTGCCTATCTGGCACAGGCAGGCAGGCCGCCTGGCGGAGGGGGCTGGACGCGGGACTCTTGTTGATATCGTGTTTCCTCCTCCTCCTCCTCCTCCTCCTCCTCCTCCTCCTCCTCCTCCTCCGCATCATCATAATCACCATCAGCAGCAGCATCAACACCACATCATCATCAGCATCAGCATCATCGGCATCATCGGCATCATCATCACCATCATCATCAACAAAATCATCATCATTATCTTCCTCATCGTCCTCCTCCTCCTCCTCCTCCTCCTCCTCCTCATCATCATCATCATCATCATCATCATCATCGTCATCGTCATTGTCATCGTCGTCGTCATCATCATCGTCGTCATCGTCATCGTCGTCGTCGTTTCCTCCCCCTCTGCCTCCTCCTCCTCGCCATCATCATCGTCGTCATCATCATCGTCATCGTCATCATCGCCATCATCATGATCATCATCATCGTCGTCGTCGTCGTCGTCGTCGTCATCATCATCATCATCATCATCATCATCATCATCATCATCATCATCATCATCATCATCATCATCATCATCATCATCATCGTCACCACCACCACCGCCACCACCACCACCACCACCACCACCACCACCACCACCACCACCACCACCACCACCATCCGCCTCTCCTCCCCGCCGACGTTTGGAGCGGCCTCGCCGTCTTCCCGCAGGCCCCGCTACAGGGCGAAGCGGGACCCGCGCCCCCCTCCTGCGCTGGTCTCCTCCGCCCCAACTCCCGACGCGCCGTCAGTCGCCTTAGGCTAGTCGCTCGCCTTGCGACCACGGGCTGCCAACTCGTTGGATTCTTTCCTGTCCCCCCGCCCCTGCCTGGGCTCAGGGCTCGAGCCAAACGGTGTTTTGGCTATTTCCCGGACCGTTGTCGTTCTGATTTCGTTTCCCACCAAAGGCGGAGCGAAGACAGAACGAGGGACAACGAGAACGAACACGAGAACGGAAAACACCGTTCAGCTCGAGCCTTGTCTGGGCTTGGGCCGCCCTCCGTGCCCCTCCGCTCCCGCCTCCCCCTCCCCTCCCGCCTCCCCCTCCCCCTTCCCCTTCCTCCTCCTCCTCCTCCTCCTCCTCCTCCTCCTCCTCCTCCTCCTCCTCCTCCTCCTCCTCCTCATTGTCCTCCGCCGCCAGCCCTGGCCCTCCCCTTCCTCCGCGCGCTGGCCGCCGGCCGCCACCGCGAGCACGGCGGCTGGCGATCCGCTCGCTCGCTCGCCCCTCCTCCCGGGGGGTCTGGGCCCGACGCCGTCGCCGTCGCCGACGCCGCCGACGCCGACGCCGACGCCGCCGCCGACGACGACGACGCCGACGACGACGGCGCCGACGACGCCGACGACGACGACAACCACGACGACGACGCCGAGGCCCAGACCCGACCCCCTTGACCTCTTGGAGCTGCCCGGGGGCCCCTCCTCGGGAATCGTGCGGTCGCCGCGGGGCTTTCTGGGGGCCCTTTTGGGGGTCCCTCGGGGCGCTCTTTCTTTTTATTTGATGTGCGCGCGTGCGCGCGTTGCCCCCCCCCCCCCCGCCCCTTTCCCCCCCCCCCCTCCCCGCGATCCCCGCCTCTCCCCCCCCCTCCCCCTTCCGACGGAATAGACTTCACGCCCTCGGAATCCTCAGCATCGGAATCCTCAGGAGAGGCCATGTTTCGGTCCGTCGATCGGAACCACTTGTTCGAGGAATGGTAGGGTGGTATTTTTCCTCCTGTCGCCCACAGATACAGTTCCCCTTCACTGGCGATGCGACGTCACAGTCGCCTCAAAATATGAGCGGCGAGCGAACCGATCTTCTCGCACATGGTCGCAGACACGCACACAGAAATACACCCCACGCGCAGTGTTGCACATGCGCGTAAGTCGTTGCGTACACATATACAGCGACCAGCGCCCAGAATGTTGCGTACCGTCATGCGTTTCCGGAGAAGAGGAAGAGGAGGAGGGAGAGGAGGAGGAGGGAGAGGAGGAGGAGGAGGAGGAGGAGGAGGAGGAGGAGGAGAGGAGGAGGAGGAGGGAGGGAGAGGAGGAGGAGGAAGAGGAGGAGGAGGAGGAGGTGAAGGAGGGCGAGCAGAACGGCCAGAAGCCTCTTGGATGCCTCTCGGAGTCTCTTCAGATTTCTTCCGAGAGTTTCTTGGAGTCCTCTTCAGGGTTTTTTGGCAGCCAGCTTTGGATCACCTCGTGCGCCCATCCCGCCGCGAATCGGCGCGCGCTCTGGGAGGAGGAGGAGGAGGAGGAGGAGGAGGAGGAGGAGGAGGAGGAGGAGGAGGAGGAGGAGGAGGAGGAGGGAGGGAGGAGGAGGGGGGGGGGGAGGGGGAGGGACCAGGGGCCCCGCGGTGCAGGGCCACCTGGATGCGTCCGGGGGCCCGCGCCGGACCGCGGAGGAGGCGTGGCGGGAAGGGTCGGCGCGGGGCGGCCGTCGGAGAAGCAGCCCTCGGGCGGCGGGCTCCCCCGGGGGAGGGGCCCCCCGGCCTTGGCATCGCTCGGACGTGTGCATTTTTCCTTCGGCGAGGGCCATTGAGGAGCATCCTTGATCATTTGGCGAAGGTTTTTCGTCGTTTTCGTCGTTTTCGGCCCCTGGGGGCCCTCGCTGGGCCCGGGGACTGTCAAAAAACGACTCGGGATGACAAACCAGCCCGGGGGAAAGGGTCGGGACTTCCGGGGACGCCGTCCTGAAAAAATCAGGACGTCGCATGTCTGGGTCGAGGAGCACCCTCGGATCATTTGGCGAGAAAGCCACGCCCGAGATCCAACAAAGAGGCACAGGGAAGGGACGTCCGAGCGATGGCCAGATCCTCTGCGGCTCGGCGGTCCTGCTGTGGCGGGCCGAGCGCGGGGACTGAGGGCCCCTAAACCCTAAAACCCTAAACCCTAAAACCCTAAAACCCTAAAACCCTAAAACCCTAACACCCTAAAACCCTAAAACCCTAACACCCTAACACCCTAAAACCCTAAAACCCCAAAACCCTAAAACCCTAAACCCTAACACCCTAAAACCCTAAAACCCTAAAACCCTAAAACCCTAAACCCTAAACCCGGGCCCCATCCTCTGCGGCTCGGCGGTCCTTCTGTGGCGGGCCGAGCGCGGGGACTGAGGGCACGGGGGGGTCGTGAGAGAACAGAGCAGGTTTGACCGGGCAACAAAGAGAGAACATTGCCTTCGGTCCCAGCAAGGTCTCGTTCGGTCCAAGGTCTGCGTGCTCGGTCCCACCATTTTCTGAGCGGTCCCTCTGCGAGCCACGATGCGCAGGGGGGGAGGAGAGCGCGGCGGCGGCGCAGGTTGCCCTGAAGCGCATACAGTTCTTCGACATGGACTCCGAGGAGCATGGGGAGGGTAGCGGGCAGAAAGGTGGATCAGCACGGGTTGTCGGGAGGGTCCAGTCGGAATACCGCCCCCAGTACCAGCTGCATTGGCGCTCGAGCTCCCAGGCGAGGCGTCTGCCCAAGCAGTTCCAGCTTGCGGGTGATATGGGTAACGGCAAAATGTCGCCGCACTTTGGGGTGGCAGAGGGTGCTTGCAAGGCTTCGCTTAAGACGTCCTGAGATTTGCTATGGTGCTCCACGCGGGCGTGCACAGTTCGGTGTTGATTCGTGTTTGCTGCATCGGTTTCTGCGCCTGGCGGCGCCCAGGGTTGCGGGGTGGCTCCCATGGCCACTGCCCGGTAGCTCGTATGGGCGTTTATGGTGGCCGTGTTTACGGCATGGTTGCGTTCAGGTTATCTTGAGTTTTCGCTCAAGCTTGAGGCTAGCTTGAGCTCTCGCTCAAGTTTCAGGTCAAAGCGCGGCTGATAGCTTAAGACTCCAATTCAGCCTGAGTTTGAGCTGAAGTTGATGTTGGGTTCTAGCCACACCTGTAACGTGTCGATGCCATATGTAGATTAACTTTTTCCGTTTACCATTTGTCTCGAGTATCGGTGCTTCGCGTATGTCCAAGAGATGGGCAGAGAGACGAAAGAGGGAGCGAGGGAGAATACGTTTATTTTAAACTCGGGATCCACCAGTGCAGACCCAGAAGTGAACGATCTACGCTGTCGCGGTTCTGTCGAACGAGGAGGTAGAACGGCGACCGGACGGAAGAGGAATTCGAGGGCCCACCTTCCCAATCATTTTTTGGTGAAACACAGATGGGAGGATATTATGGAGAGGAGGAGGAGGATGATGAGGAGGAGGAGGAGGAGAAAGTGGAAGAATGAGGAGGAGGCGAAGGAGGAGGAGGAGGAGCAGGAGGAGTAGGTGGCAAGAGGAGGAGGAGGAGGTGGAGGAGGAGGAGGAGGAGGTGGGAAGAGGAGGAGGAGGAGGTGCAGGAGGAGGAGGAGGAGGAGGAAGAGTGCGACGATGATGACGACAGCAACAGGAGTGAAGCATAAAGACCTCTATGGAGGCCTCTTGGCGCAATTCTGGGGTCCTCTTCGGGCCCTCTTGAGGCCGTGTTGGAGGCCGTGTTGGTACCAGGCGGAGCCCTTTTTGAGAGCCGTGTTTCTCGAGCCATTTTGGAGGACGTCAAGCATGCAGGAGGCTCCCTTGTGAGGGTTCCTCCTCTCCTCCTGGGCCCGACACGTCGCCTCTCGGGCGGCTCCTCGGCACGTGTTGGGCCGTTTAGAATCCTCCCCGGGTTCTCATTGCGGCTCTCTTGAGCGAGCGATCTTGGAGCCATCTCGAGGCTTCCGAATTCCGAAGCCCAGCGAACGCGGAAGAGCGAGAGTGCCAGCAGCAGCAGTGCCCATGTCCATATATGCGTTTGAATTATTTGTGCATCGCGGGGGGGCCATCCTTGGGAGGTGCCGTAACCACCTGGAGCCGTAAAGGAGCGGTGCTGGAGTTTATTTGAGGCACGTTGCAGGTTGTGTTGAGCCATCTTGGGCTATTCGGGGCGCTCCAACTCCTTGCCTCCCTCACCCCGTCCAGACCCAGGGAAGGGGGTAGGAGACGGGGTCAAGCTGTCTCGCTCACTCCCACCCGCCCTCCTAAACATAAGTAGCACCCGAGCCGCAGCATGTTCAGCAGCCGTCTATGGATGGACAGCTACTGAGAACAGACAATGCCTGTGCGCGACGCTGGGGCGATGTGCGCCACGCGTGCCAGGCGCGCCAGGTGCGCCAGGCACCGCTGGGGCCCACGCGTGCCAGTTGCGCCTGGCGTGCCAGATGTGCCACGTGTTCCACGTGAGCCATCTGCGCAGCATGCTCCAGTCGCGCCAGGTGCGCCACTTTCGTGGCACGCGAAGAGTGTGCCAGGTGCACCCGCGTACGTGACAGCACACATCGGGAAACATGTCGGCCCCAAAATGCGTAAGTGCGGCGGGGAGGTCATCATGGTGTCTGGTCGTCTGGTCGGCTTGCACACAGCAGGAAACATGCCAGCACCCCCGCCGCTCTTGTCAAAAACAATGGACAGTGATCGCAAGGTGGCCGCGCACGATCCAGATATAGCGGCGAAGTGCGGCTTGCATGTTTTGGGGCATGGACGGTGGCCTTGCGCACAGCAGGCAATATGAGGCCCTCCCCCCGCCGCCCCTGTCACAAAAACGATACCAAGTGCCCGCGGGGCCCACGAGCATGACCCACACTTTGGCCCCAAAGTCTGTTTTTCATGATTTTGTTGTTGCGTTGTTTGTTCGACCTGGATGATGGGGGAGGATGTCATTGGTTCGGGTTGGCTACTGGTCGCCTGGGGGAGGGAGTGTTCATTCATAGGGAACAGTGGTCAAACTACCCCCAAGCCGCAAGCCGTCTCGCTCACTCCCACCCGCATCCCCTTCCACATAGTAGCACCCGGTTCTCAGCATAGACAGGGGCCGCTATCGACAACCATCGGGAAAGAAACCATACGCCAGCGAGGTGCGCGACGCCCGCGAGATGTGCCGCGCGTGCCTGTGCACTTCGTCCAGCTGTTGCGAGGGATAATTGCGACAGCACATGCGCGCGAAAAGCCCGCTTAGTAGCAAGTCGCGATTTTTGAAACAACAGAAACCAATTTTTTCTTAAGGGTTCACACGAGCCAGCGTGCACGGTTTGTTTAAAACATCTCGTTGCGAAGCCACGTGTTTGTTATATGTTTTCGGGACGCTCGATTTTGAAATCCTTGCGACACCAAAGGTTTTTAGAGGATTTCGGCATGCGCGCACGACGACGCGCGCGTGTGCACTTCATTCCTCTTTTTTTGCAAAGGGTTCTTGACATTAGGTGTTTTTTGGTAAGCGAATGCGCGCGCATAGTTCTTTGGTAGAAGATGAAGGCACGTTATCCCCAGCTCGTCTGGCCACATGTTGCGCAAGGGCTGAATACATGGTCAAAGCGTTTTGTTGCCAAGGGGCTCTTGCAACATGATGATGTTTGATGAACGACTGCGCGAACATAAGACTATTCGACGAGGAGGAGGGGGAGGGGGCGAACCCGGCCTGGCTGGGATGATTCGGGTCCACATGTAAAGTGAACGATGGGTAAGAATCGTATATACATTGCACATCCCCAGGGGGTACGGATAATTCCGGCCCCGGGATGGTGGTGGATCCGAATTCTTCCGAAAACAGAATTCTTTGATGTTGTGCCATTTACGTGGTGCCATTCAACTTGCGGAGTTTGCATTTGTCAACTCCATTGCTCGCGCAGTCATCCCACCCGCCCACCCGCAACTTGGTTTGCAAAACCCATGCGGCGGAGATTGCGGTGACTGCTTGCCGCTGGCTGGCGCATCGATGCGGCCGCGCTAACGCGCGCAGGTTCGCGCGCAGAGCGGCCAGCCAGTCTGGCGCGACCAACGGGGCCGCGGTGGCGCTGACCGCTCGGCACTTCCCAGCGCGTCTCGCAGACCGCGCTGGCGCGCGGGCACTTCAGTGCGAGTCGATGGCTCGGGCGGGCGCGGTATCATGGCGACGTCAACAACGGCAGACACGATGATCATAGCAGCGATGTTGAACATGACGACGAGAATGACGACGGCAGGCCAATAACGGCGCCGATGCGGATCACGCCGATAACGACGATGATGTCCATGTTGCTGCTGCTGATGATGACGATGATGTTGATGCAGTTGTTGTTGATGGTGGTGCTGATGATGGTGATGATGATGATGGTGCCCACGCGTCGGTGATGAAAGTTTTGGACGGAGTCCGGCATGCGCGCGCAGCCGACGCGCGCGATCGGCCCGCGTGGGATTATCTGACATGGGTCGTGCCCCCCCCCGCCCCCCCCCGCACACACAGCACGCGCGCATAAATGTTCCATTTATTTAGACATGCGCGCGCGAGAGGCCCGTTCGGTCGCATCTTAGGACAGTATGGCAATATTGGAAAGCCGATGGCAGTCGCGAGAAATCGCATCAGCGTTCGCTCGTATTTGTTTTAAGCATCATGTTGCGCAGCCATTGTTGTTTAGACATTTTCGGGACAGCCGATTTGGAAATCTTTTCGAAACCAACAACGTTTGAAAGATTCCGGCATGCGCGTGCGACGACACATGCGTGTGGATTTTGCCACGCTTTTGCAAGAGATTCTAGAATACGGCTGCCTTAGTGATAACCGAGTGTGTGCGCATGGTTTGTTGGGACGGGGATAGGGGGTCCAACCTTGTTTGGTTGGAATGGTCAAAGTGTATGAATTCAGATGGAAATTGAACGGCGGGGCAAAACCAAATATGTAAATTGAAATATGTGAGGCCGGCCAGATAGATCTTGGGGGTGGTGGGCAGATCCGAATATTTTCTGGACCAGAGAATCTGCGTCGGGCAATCTATGTGGAGCAGCCTGTGTGGTGGTTGCGAGGCGGCGACGGGGCGGCGACGGCGGCAACATAACCGCCCGAGCGACAGACAGGCTCAAACGACGGGCACGACGAGGCGGCGATGGGGAGGCGATGGCGACAACACCCCCAGTTCCGCAAAATAGGCGTCTGTAGACATCAGTACACGCAATGTTGGCCTTCTCGCCGAGGCCATTTTGGACGCTTTAACCCTTCGCGGACCCCCTCGTCCAGGTCCATGGGGGAGGGGTAGGAGGAGGTGTCAATACACCCTCTTAGATAGCAGACCGTCTAGCTCACTCCCGCCCGCCCTCCCAACACATGAATAACACCCGAGCTTCAGCATGTTCAGCGCTCGTCTTTGGATGGGCAGCTACTGGGGACCAAAACCAACCCCATGTGCGCGACGCTGGGGCCCGAACGTGCCAGGCACGCCTGGTGCTCCAGATGCGCCACGAGTGCCAGGTGTGCTGCATACTCTAGCCGCGCCAGGTGCGCCACGTTCGGGGCACGTGCAGAGTGTATCAGGTGCGGCTGCGCACGTGAAAGCACACATCTGGAAACATGTCGGTCCCCACCATGATTGTCGAAAACCTATGCTCATCATTGTGTCTGGTTGGCCTGCGCACAGCGAGCTATACGCCACCATTCCCGCCGTCCCTGTCAAAAACCGCTTCGCAGTGATCCCGGGGTGGCTGCGCAAGATCCAGATTGTAGTGGCCTTCGGCCAGTGCCGCCGATCCGGGTCGCTCGGATACACATATTACGCGGACACCTCACGCACGCACACGACCAAATGCTCATACGGCAGACACACATACAGAGACACACTAGGCGCACGCCAGACACTAGCACGCACAGACATTCGCAGACACGCACCACACACAGACACTCGCACAGGAGCCTGTCAGGGCGTCGAGGGGGCTTCTTGGGGGCTTTTGGGGGCCCTCTTGGGGGCTCTTGGGGCCTCCTGGGGGCCTCGTGGGCTGGAAGGCTAGATTTTTTCCGCTTTTCGTCCCTCTTTTGGGTCCTCTTGGGGCCGTCTTGGGGGCCTCTTGGGCCGTCTTGGGCGGCTTTTGGGCCGCCTTGGGGCCCTCTTGGGCCGTCTTGGGACTGTCTGGGGGCCTCCTGGGCCGTCTTCGAGCGGTCTTGGGGGCCTCTTGGGCCGTCTTGGAGCGTCGGAAAGCCGAAAAAAGCGACAACCCCAAAAACATTGAAAAACCAATGGAAATCAACGATTTTTGCCTCTGGGGGCCCTCGTGGGAGGCCTCTTGGAGGCCTCTTCAGACGTCTTGGAAGGCTCTTGGGCCGTCTTGGGGCCATCTTGGGCGTGTTCGGGCGATCTTTCGGGGTCTCGGGACTTTCTTAGACCGTCCTCAGAGACTTTTGCGGCCGCGGCCACCCTTTTAGCGCATCCTCGAGATTAGAGCCTTCTGTAAAAGCAGCCCCCCCGCAACCGCCGGAAACTCGCACCCCCCCCCCCCCCATCCCCCCTTCCCCGGCAGAGCCACCCCGGCAACCCCCCCAGAGGCTGAGGCTCAGCCTCGAGGCTGTAGCTGAGACTCCTTGAAACTCACACGCCGGATCGGCGGATTTATCCGCGAGGTGCAGTTTGTATTGTTTTGTTGATGGGGATGGTGGCCCTGCGCGCAGCAGACAATATGCTGACACCCCCGCCGTCCCTGGTAAAAAAACATGCAAAGTGCTCGCGGGCCTCACGAACATGATTCAAGAATTTGCTCCAAGGTGCACTTTGCATTTGTTTTGACAGGGATGGCGGGGGGTGCGCATCGGGTTGGTTGCGCATGCTTCGAATGTGGAAGCAAAGTGCGTTTTGCATTGTTTTTTGAAAGGGATGTTGTGGGGGGGTGATCATGGTGTCCTCATTGTTCCTGGTTGGCTGCCTGTCGCCTGGGGGAGGGGGTGATAAACCCCTCCCCGAAGGGGATCAAGGGGATTGGAAGAGGCAACGCTCTAAACCACTCACGCCCTAAATGGCTGGTGGGATTATCTATCCGCCAGCTGGGGTGTCTTAGACGACCTCGATACCCAGAATGACCACATCGTGCGATACACAATCAGAAGGGGGGCTGTGTACAATGGACCAGGTGGCGGATGAGCAGGAGCAGGAGCAGGACGCTGAGGAATGATGAGCAGCAGCCGCAGGAGGAGGAGGAGGAGGAGGAGGAGGAGGAGGAGGAGGAGGATGAAGATCAGGATAATTCTTGTTCGTGCCAACCGTTTGACGAAATCCAACATACAGGTACGGCGAAAGCTGCTGTCGGCCGCTGGATCGGGGCAGCACGGGCGGCTGAAACCCGAGCGCACGGGGCCGGGTGTTCGGGGCGCCTGGAGCGCCCACCAGACCCCGAGAAGGGTCCCGCGGAGGCGTTGCGCAGGGGACGGGCCTCGGACGGGGCGCGAGGCCCTGCGAGGCAGGAGCCAGGCCGAGCCCCGAGCGCAGCCGGCCTGCACGGGGCAGGCCTGGAATGATAACAAAACAAGTGTTAAATCGGGCGTGTCCCCCTACAGGGAAATTTTCGACGAAAAATAGAAAAAAATCCCAAAATGGTCAAGCAATACTCAAAGAATAGTCCCATGACTGTTTTTCTACTGTTTTTGAATATTCCCTCTGTAGAGGGAAAGGCCCGAGTTAAAGCAAGTACCACAGTCGGGACACTGCACCGTGGCACTAGTCCGAACTGTCTGAGTCCACCCCCACCTGAATACCCCCACCATGAGAGGACAGAGGAGCCGAGGACGCAGAGGCAGGTCGAGGAGGAAGGTCAAAGCATGCAGCGCGCAAGAGAAAACTGGCCCGAGCCGCGACACGCTGCTCCTCTTGCCTCGGACACAGTTCGTTGCAAGAAACCCGGGGAACATAAGCGGGCGTGGCCGACGGGTCTCCTTCGAACGGGAAATCGACGGTGACCTTCGACCTCTTGGGGTGCTTGCCTTTGGAACTCATGGGGCAACACACGCCTGCCGAACCTGGACCTGGGAGGTGATCAGTGGGCCTTGAGGCTTACGATGCGCCCATGGGAATTCTAAGCCTTGCAGGCAGTACAAACCACGAAGCTAGAGCCGTCACTGCAAGGAAGGATGATTCAGTTGCGCCCGAAATCCGCAACAGCCTGGAGATCGGTGGGAACGCTGCCAGAGCACCTTCTTGGGGGGGGGGCCTCTTCTTACGGGCCTGCCAGCAGACCCTGCACCTCTAGAAAGATTCAACACAAACCCAACTGTGCGACGGCAAACAAGAGGGAGGTTTGGACTGGGGTGAGGAACGTACTCGACATGGCCAAACTCTCTGAGGGGCTGCCACAGCGGGAGCAGTTTCAGATTCAAGAGACAAGCGACACGGGCATACTTGATCTCAAGTTCAATGTCATCGCTGACTGAAGGGTCTGGCATGGGATGGCGAGCGCGAGCCAGCTTGGTGGCCTGATCGGCCGCGTCATTTCCCTCGCGTCAAAATCTTGGTTCATCTGAGATGTCGGCATCCTCCAGGCTCTGGTGAGCACGCGCATGCGTGACGCTGGAAATAAGCTTGAAAGAGGGGTGAGACCGCGCCTGGAGGAGATGCCCAGCATGAGCACGCTTGTCAGAGAGTTGCGGGGCTTGTCGCAAAGCGTGCGCATCAACCACACTCTTACAATCGCTGAAAATGTGATCCTCGCCAATGACCAGTTGGATGGCGGCAAGGCACGCGCAAAACTCAACGGCTTCGGGGGTCTGGGGGGAGCGGGCCCACGCGGGACTTGCGACCCTGCAGGACACCCCTTGTCCTTCATACAGCACAACGCTTCACGATGCACTATTCATTTCTCGCACCATCAATCGGGCACAGGAACCATCAACACACAGTTGGCTTTGAAATCTGTCGGGGCGGGGAGAGCTGTCATGCAAGTGAAATCCCATGTCCAGTCATCCATGCGCGCGGGGGGGAGAGGGGGGGGATGCGGTCTCCAGGGCGACGAAATGCCCCGTGGGTGAGGAGGAAAAGTTGGCCGGCACCTTACGAAGCGAAATCCACAGCACCATCCACCAGCTCGCTCGGAACAGGTGCCCTCCTAAGGTCGCCATAAGCAGGGCGCGCCCAGATCCTGTGGAAAATGTTGTTCGAGGGCCCCCCCCGCGCTTCTCACTGCCTTCGGGGGCTGGCAACCCCTGCTCCTCGCAAAATTGCGCGTCCAGATGGCCTCTCCAGCAGCGCCGCGCAGGGTGCCCTTCTCTGAGGGCGTGAACTCCTTCGAGACAAGACAAGCGCCCACTGCGTCGTGCGAGGGTCGAGCCGATGCCCCTTTTCCAACTGCCTGGGAACCGCGCGTTCGAGGTGGGCCCCGATGGGGGAAGGGGGGGGGGGGGCGAAGAGTTCGTGGATGTTGCCCAAGTAGTCGCGAAGGGAACGGAGAGAGGGCATCGTCCATCCTGTCTTGGACAGGGTCATCAGCATAGCCGAGATAGGCCCCGCGGCCCCGAACCGCGAGGCGCAGCCCCTGGACTGGGCGGCCCCCCAACGCCGTCTCTGCTCGGGGGGGGGGGAACGCAGCGTCGGACACTCCGACGCGCGAGGCCCGAACCTCGCGACGCCGTCGGGAAGCGCAGGCAGCTTGGGCGAGCCGCGCGGGGTCTTTCACCGAAGGCAGCAACGCCCCCAGAGCTCTCCGAGCCGCGGCGGGCTTCCACGCCGAAGCAGCCGACCTCCGAAGGCCCGGCCGCTCCCGGGGGGAGGCGCCGTAGCACTCACGCCCGTAATGAGAGAGACGGACAGAGGGCCAGAGATCAGAGGCGGCGCGCCCGGCGACCGATCGCGCGCGCCGGCCTGCCGACTCTGCGGGCTCTGGCCTGGCCAGCGCGGCGACGGGGCCATGGGGCTTCTCCCCGGGGCCCCGGAATAGTTCCCTGGGGCACCTTCGATGCCGAGGCTGGGGGGGGTGACACCAGGGGGGGGGGGGGGGGGAGGGCAGCGAGCCGGCGGCCCATGGGCTCCCGGATGCGCAAGCCGACCTGGCGGGGCGAGGACGCGAGCGCTGCCTTGTCGGGGGACAGGGTCGGGTCGAGCCGATGATCTCCGTCGCCCCCCCCGAGCTGCTGCGCCGTAGAGACTGTGCCATCCGCCGCTAGAGACTCCGAACTGACTGCCGAAATAGACGCGCCATCGATATACAGTTTGAAATCGACCCCAGATGGCCGAACCATTTCGTCGAGGGCTTTGAAACTGGCAACCCTCATCATGGCGGTGGCCAGCGGGCAGCTTGTAATGGCGCCAGACTTTGGCAACATTCGCCGCGGAACGGCACCTGGCGCCCGAGCGGGCAGCGATGGCAAGACGGGCAGGGTCGAGAGGGAAACGGGGGCGAGCGCGTCGCCCAGCCAGCCGCTGCAGCCCCAGGGCCTCGCAGTGCTTGACGAGATCCCAGAGGAGGTCAGCAGCGTGCTGGCCCGAAGCCACGCACCCTTCGGCGGCCAATAGCTATCTCCAAACAGTGCCCCCAGCCCCAGTTCCAGGACCTCCACAGAAGCAGGGGCGATCGCATATTTGCCCCCGCTGGTTAGCTAAAGCCTCCCTGCTTTCAGCCCAGACACGACGCGGGGAAGGGGGCGCGCCGATGGGTCGGACGCTGCTGGGGGCCGTAGGGATGAGGCGGAACGCAACGTAAGATACCTGAGCGGGAAGGAGGCCCGCGATGCCCATGACCTTGAACAAGCTGATCACGCAAGATAGCCCTTCATCACAGCCAACCGAAATGCCGACTTGAGAACCGTCAGGGGCGACAGCCGAGTTGACCCCGCGGGGGAGGCATATCCTGCGCAGCGGGTCGGCAGGGGCAAACGAAGTGGGCAAAGGCGGAGGGGGGGGCCCCGCTCCCCACGACGCCTGGAGCTCGAGGGCTCCGCGCATGGGCGCTAGGGGACTAGGGGCGTCGCCAAGGTCAGCTAGGGGCTGACAAGGGGCTCCGTGCTTGGGGGGCCCCGCGCATGAGGTGCTCGAGGTCAGCCATTCCGCTGACAAGCCGCCCGCCGCGGGCAAGAACCGCGCATGGGCACCAGGGGGCTGGGGGCTTCGTGAACTTGCGGGCGCCCCTCGCCCCCGCGTCAAAACCTGTGAAAATCCGGGGCCCCCAGGAGGCCGAGGCTTCATCGCGAGCATTCCTGGGGCTCTCATCGAGTGCCAGCTTAACCAACCCGTGCAACCGCTCGGCCCCGGGGCCGAGACCAGGGGCCGGGGGGGCCTCGGATGCGTCGAGCGCCAGCTGAAGAGCAGCATCAAACAAGTGGCGACGAGAGGATTGACAGCGGAGCGCGGCGGTGGAGATGGCGAAGCCACTGGAAATGGCCCGCTGCAAACCTCGGCGAGGCAGATGCTGAATGGCGGCCTGCATGGAGAGGGCGGACTTCCGCAACCACCTAAGGGCAGCCAGGGAGGGGCGCCGCTGAATATGATGCGACCACCAATCTGCCTAGGGAACCCGCGATCACGCAACGACGGCGGAGGCGCGTTGGAATCTCCGCCAATGAACCACGGGGGCGGGGTAGAGGCCACAAAGGCCCCAGCATCTGCAGGTAAATAAACATTAAACTCTGGTGTCCCTTGCCCGTCTTAGATATAAGCTGATGTAACGTTCAAGCCGATACCTTCAGGGATGCATATACTGCCAGGTGTGAGCTTGTTGGGTTCCGAGTAGTGGAGGCCTTGATTTTCTGTGGGGCCCAGGGACGTTCTGGTGAAGATCGCCACCCGCCATGAGAACCGCGCCCTTCCCCCGGAGACGCAGGGCCCCAGAGAGCCGCCACCCTCCGCGCATTGACCATTACTGGCCTCGTTAGTACGATCACTAGAAAGGATGCGGTGCTCTTGCACGAGCACGGCGCGAGCGGAGGTGCCTTCAGACAAATTCTTGCCCGAGCCCCTCCCCGATGCGCTGGCCGCCTCTACCGCGAGCTAGCGAGCGCCAGAGAGTCACGAGGGCCAGACGCTGGAGTCGAGGAGGGAGGGTCGAACGGGGCGGAGAACTGGCGCCTCTAAGAACTGCTGCAGCCAGAGACTTGATCCAATGAAGCCGCCGCCAAAAACTTGGTGACTCCGTGGGCGAGCGAGTGCCGCGGGCCACTGCTGCTGGAAATACTACCCCCCATTATGGGCCGGGCCCAGGCTGGACGCCAGCGGGGGGGGGGGGGGCAGAATTGGGCGGGCGAGGAAATCTCCGCAGCGACGGCGCGCAACTTGGCCTTGGCTCGCTGAGCCTCAGCCTCAGTGGGGAGACCCACGGGAGCGTCTTCGGCTGCGGCGGAGGGGCGAGCGTTAGTGCTTGCCGACCGCGTCGACGCCGCAGCCTCGCCCGCGCTTCCAGCTGGGATGGGGGGCGCCGGGGCGGAAGGGATTGCGTCGGCGCCGTCGGTCTCAACGTCGCCTGTGCGACGCTTCTTAGTAGGACGTGAGAGCAACTTGGCGTGATCCTCTCAGGCCTGGCGGGCCTTCTTTCGCCGCCTTGCCGAAGAGGGGTGTGGCGGCCGCCTTGGGCCCCGCCTGGGGCTGGAGCAAGCGGCGATCGGCCTCCTCCTGGGCCTCGGGCCCGCGCCCGTATTCGCCGCTGTCGAGCTTGCTAAGAGGTCCCAGGGAAATGGGGAGCTCGCCCGCGCTGCCGTCCAGGATGGGATCGATGGAGATGACAGGGGGCTGCGGCTCGAGATTGATGGCTGACCTGCTTCGGGGCGACCTGCCGGTTCAACTCCTGGACCAGTCTGGCGTGGTTTGCCACGGCGACACTGGGCCCCTAATAGACCTGAGACACCCACTCTCGCTGCTGAGCGAACTGTTGCCCCAGCCGATTGTAGCCGTAGACTGCCTTCTCGAGCTTCCCCTCCAAGGCCCTGACTTTCTGGAAGGCGTCGTTGACTTGGCGCTGGAGGGGGGGGGGTGACTGGAACCGAAGACTGCCGAGCAGAGATGTGCTTCTTGTAGGCAACCGCGCTGCTGGAGTCTCCGATCTTCTCGAACATCTACAGCGCTGCCTGGAGATCCGAAATTGATGCATCGCTGGAAACAGCTGGCACGGTTCCGACTGCCCCTTGAGAACCCACGAATTGAGGCCCAGGAAGACGGGCAAGAGAGGCACCAACATCACCGCCCTTGATTTCGACGTGATCCTCTGCTTGGTCCTGCCAGGGCCAGCTGCTGTTCCAACCCTTCCACGAGCCGCTGTATTGATGATCTGCGTCTCCGGGAGCCTTGCAGCGCTTGCACCACGACCATGAGGATTTGGTGCGTTTGCGAACGCGCGAGCTGCAGGTCCAGAGTTTCGAATTGCCCGCATGGCGAAAGGCGGCTGGTGGGGGAACCATGCAATGGAGAGGCACTCCCCCTGCGTTGGTCGGGAGAAGCTCGCCCTCAAGCGAGCGCAACGAACTTGGCACAGCCCAGGGGACGCTCGGGCGCTCGGGCCAGAGCGGCGCTCGAGATGAAGGGCAGGAAAGGGACCAGGAGAAGGCGGAGGAGGGGGGCGGCCACGCCGAGGAACGGCTCGGATCCAGAAGTGCGGCCCGCGCCGGAGCGAGAGCGCGAATCCGAACGACGGGATCAACGCGCCGATCCGGGAATGCGGCCACCGCTGCAGCGGGAGCACCACATGTCTGAAGGGCCAGGAGCGCTCTGGTGCGAAAAGCCAGATCGAACGTGGGACGATCGCGTGGGTAAGAGACCGCAGGCGAGATAGGCAAGCGAAAATAGTATCATTCCCAAGGGAAAGACGAGAGAAGTACTCGCATGGAGTACTTGTGGAGGAGGAGGAGGAGGAGGAGGAGGAGGAGGAGGAGGAGGAGCTAGGAACTAGGAACTAGGAACTAGGAACTAGGGAGGAGGAGGAGGAGGAGGAGGAGGAGGAGGAGGAGGAGGAGAGGGAGGAGGAGGAGGAAGAGGAGGGAGGAAGAGGAGGAAGAGAGAAGCTAGGAGGAGGAGGAGGGAGGAAGGAGGAGGAGGGGGAGGAGGGAGAGGAGGGGGAGGGAGGAGGAGGAGAGAGGAGGGAGGAGGAGGAGGAGGAGGAGGAGGAGGGAGGAGGGAGGAGGAGGAGGAGGAGGAGGGGAGGGAGGCGAGGGAGGAGGGAGGAGGAGGAGGAGGAGGGAGGAGGAGGAGAGAGGAGGAGGAGGAGGAGAGAGGAAGAGGAGGAAGAGGAGGAGGAGGGAGGGAGGAGGGGGAGGAGGAGGGAGGGGGGAGGAGGAGGAGGAGGGAGGAGGGAGGAGGGAGGAGGGAGAGAGGAGGGAGGGAGGAGGGAGGAGGAGGGAGGAGGGGGAGGAGGGAGGAGGGAGGAGGGAGGAGGGAGGAGGAGGAGGGAGGAGGGAGGAGGGAGAGGGAGGAGGGGGAGGGAGGAGGAGGAGGGAGGGAGGGGAGGAGGGGGAGGAGGGAGGAGGGAGGAGGGAGGAGGCGGTCCGAGGTCTGAGGGGAGAAGGAGCAGCCGCGGGGGTTCCCGGCAGAGCTCGAGGTGCAGAGCAGGGGGGCCCAGGGCCAAGGGCGGCGACGAGGGGGGTCCGGCACAAGGGCTGTGCGGATCTCGTGGCCAGGGCCACGAGATCTCCCAGATGTCGGATGGCACGGCCCCTTCCCAAGGGGTGTGCGGATATCACGGCCAGGGCCGGATAGCATGGCCAGGGCCATGAGATCTCCCAGATGTCGGATGCCACGGCCCCTTTCCAAGGGGTGTGCGGATATCATGGCCAGAGCCAGATATCATGGCCATGAGATCGCCCAGATGTCGGATGTCACGGCCCCCTCCGCCCTCCCCCCCCCTCTCGCCCGCGCACACGCTTCGGGCCATGATGCGCCAACCCCGCCTCTTCTTGGGCTTCCTGGGCGCCCCCTGTATCACATGCAGCGTGCCCGGTGACGGAGAGCCGCGGTTGTTCCAGGCGGAACGACCCGCGCGATGCCAGAAGCCAGCGCGAGTGCCATCGCGGCGCGAGCCCGCCGCTCTCGCGGCGCCTGGGCCTGCGGAGGTCCTCTGGGGCGCGATCAGGAGCTTGTTCGGTCGGCAATCCTGTGGGCTGTGTGTACCGTCGCAGTTCCGTTTTTGCAATGCACTGGCGTCGATCAGCGTCTGGTGATCGATGAGATAGCGTCGATGATCGCCGATGTATCGTCGATTCGCGTCGGCCAGCGTCGAGTAGCGTCGATTTACGAAAGTCAGCAAGATGGTATGGGATGCCCCCATGAGTTGCCGCAGAAAGTTTGCGGGCCCGCTCGACGTGCAATGTGGGCGCAAAGTGTCAGCAACGCCCTCCTTTTGACTGCTCGGGTGATCTGGCTGCGGGTGTAGAGTCGGGGCGCCAGGAGAGGCGCAGTGGTCTTCCAGCACTGCCAGCATGCTCCATCCTGCGTCCTCCCATGACTTTCCTCCCACATCTTCTCCACGTCAACCTCATGATGGTGATGCTGATGATGATGACGATGATACTGATCTTATGATGACGATGATGATGATGATGATGATGATGATGATGATGATGCTGATGCTGATGCTGATGATGATGATGATGATGATGATGATGATGATGATGATGATGATAGTGGTAGTGATAGTGGTAGTGAAAGTGATAGTGATGGCGCTTATGATCATGATGATGATGGTGCTGTAGATGATGTTGATGATGATGATTCCTGGCGACTATGATCATGATGATGACGATGATGATGATGATGGTGATGATGGTAATGATGATGATTACGCTGATGATGATGATGACGACGATTGTGATGTCGATCATGATGATGATGATGATGATGATGCTGATATGAATGATGATGATGATGATGATGATGATGATGATTATGATGCTGGTGTTGATGACGACGATGACGATGACGATGACGATGACGATGACGATGATGATGATGATGATGATGATGATGATGATGATGATGATGATGATGATAATGATGATGATGAATGATGATGATGATGATGATGATGATGATGATGATGATGATGATGATGATGATGATGATGACGACGACACGATGATGATGATGATGATGATGTCGATGACGCTGATGGTGTCGATGCTGATGATGATGGTTATGGATGATGATGTTGATGGTGATGATGATGTTGTTGATGGCGCTGCTGCTGCTGCTGATGATGATGATGATGACGATGATGATGGGCTTGCCTTGCTGTCCGTATCCATGGCCTCTGGAATCCATGTCTGGTGGGCGCACCGGGCAAGGCCAGCGGCGCAGTCAGGACAGGAGGTAAGCGGCGATCGGCGGCTGGAGGGCGCCCCGGGGGCAGGCGCGGCGCCAGTGCAAGGCCGAGGCGCCCCCCCCCCCCCGCGCGCCGGCGGCCTCTCGTTGGAGCTGTTTTCCTCCTCCGCCCTCTCCTCCTCCGCCTCCTCCTCCTCCTCCCCCTCCTCCTCCTCCTCCTCCTCCTCCTCCTCCTCCTCCTCCTCCTCCTCCTCCCTCCTCCTCCTCCTCCTCCTCCTCCTCCTCCTCCTCCTCCTCCTCCCCCCTGGCTACGCTCCGCCTTCCTCCTCCTCCTCCTCCTCCTCCTCCTCCTCCTCCTCCTCCTCCTCCTCCTCCTCCTCCTCCTCCTCCTCCTCCTCCTCCTCCTCCCCCCAACGCGCTCCTCCCCCCGGCGCACCTTCGCCGGGAATCAGGCGTTGCCGGAAGTGCCCCTGGCCCAGGGTGCCCCCAGCTTCTCGCTCCCTTTTGGAGCCCCTGGGGCCCTCTTGGCCTCGCGAGGAGTGCTCTAGAGGCCGTGGGGGCCTGGGCACTCTGGGCCAGGGGTGCTTCTAGCAGCACCCGAAGGCAGGAAACGGGCCCCTAGGGACCGTCAGAGCACGACTCAGGATGAAGAGCTGGCTCCGAGGGAAGGCCCCGGGGTCCAGGACCGGGTTCCTTCAGGACCTGTGTCTGTCATGTTGTTTTTTCACGAGGCCAGCGGGCCCGGAGGGACACGGATCCACCGCCAGAATATGTGCACCTTCACCGCCTCGGAATCGTGTTTTGGGATTTGGAGGAGTGGTCGATAGTTGTGTTGTGAATGCTTGTTTAGCTGGCTGAGCCCGGGGTCGAGGGCCCGCTTCCCTCAGGACCCGCTCTACGTCGCGCCAAGGTGGGCCTTCTTCTGCCTGATTGTCGATCCTCGTGGATCGAAGATTGTCGTCGATCGTCGCCGTCGATCGTTGTTGTCATTGTCGTCGTCGTCATCGTCGCCGTCGTCGTCGTCGTCGTCGATCGTCGTCGTGGTCGTCGTCGTCGTCGTCGTCGTCGTCGTCATCGTCGTTGATCGTCCTCGTGGGTCGTTGATCGTCATCGTCATCGTGGTCTTCGCCGTCGCCGTCGTCGTGGTCGTCGTCGCCTGTCGTGATCGTCGTCGTCCGTCGTGATCGTCGTCCGTTGTGATCGTCGTCGTCGTCCGTCGCCGTCGTCGTCCGTGGCGGTGGCGGTGGCGGCGGCGGCGGCGACGGCGACGGCGGCGGCGAAGGCAACGGCCACGGCGACGGTATCGACGCGCCGCGCCGTGGACCCCCTCGGGCTGCGACAAGAAGCAGCTCGGGGGGCGTTAGCTGTCTTCGGTTCTCTGGGGCTGGATGTTTTCGGGCGCGTTCGTCGGTTCTCGGCGGTTCTGCACCCTCGGGGTGCGTTCCAGCAGCCCAGAAAAGGCCTCCAGAGGCCGAAATGGGCCAAGCATTTCGCGCCGTGTTTGTTTCCAAGCAGCTTGCCGAACGGGGTGCCGTTAAGGAAGAAGCTAGCTCCGGCCGAGGGAGTCTGGATCAGAGACATCCTCGAACAGATTTTGCAGTCAGGGCTGTTTCGCCTGAGACATCCTCCAAACTCTCGTTTCCGAGTTGGCCGGGATTGGGTGTTTCGCGTGAGACATCTTCGAAACTGCGAGCTCCGAGGTACCGCGTGCGAGGTGAACAGATTTTGCAGTCGGGGCTGTTTCGCCTGAGACATCCTCCAAACTCTCGTTTCCGAGTTGGCCGGGATTGGGTGTTCCGCCTGAAACATCTTCGAAATTGCGAGCTCCGAGGTACCGCGTGCGAGGTGGTCCGGCCCAGTTCGCCTGAGACATCTTCGCATCTCTGGGCTCCGAGATGCCGCGCGCGAGGTGGTCTGGCTCGTTTCGCCGGAGATTCCGAGATGCTGCGCGCGAGGTGGTCTGGCCCGTTTCGCCTGAGACATCTTCTCGGCGTCACCCCAACATACTTATACTATATGTGCGTCGCCCCCCCAGGGGCGACGCGCGCGCCGAGAAATCTTATAGCATATGCGTCGTGGCTGGCGCTTTCTGGCCACACCGCTCGGGACACGCTATACTACAAGATGGGTATACTATGTGTTCAGGTCGGACGCGCGCCTCCGAGGAGAACATACAGTATTGGTATGTCCCTGTGCGTCCCATCTTCGGAACTCTGGGCTCCGAGAAGGGGGGGAGGGAGGAGGGAGGAGGGAGGAGGAGGGAGGAGGGAGGAGGGAGGAGGAGAAGAAGGGGGGGGGGAGGAGGGAGGAGGGGTCGGACCCAGACGACCCGACGGAGGAGGTAGCAGGCGCCGCGGCGCGAGCACGATCGCGAGGTCAGCTGCAGGGGTTCATCAGGGGGGAGCCATGCTTGGGCAGATCGTTGAGATGCCTCTCGAGGGAGAGCGCGGTGAGCAGGAAGGAGGCAGGATCGTGGCATCGCTCGGACGTGTGCGTTTTTCCTTCGGCGAGGACCATCGAGGAGCATCCTTGATCATTTGGCGAAAAAGCCACGCACGAAGCCGAAAAAAACACAGGGAATGGACGACCCAGCGATGGCCAGGGATGGGGGACGAGAAGCGGAGGGGGAAGACCCGTGAATGGAGGAGGTCGACGGGACCAGGCCCAAACCATCTGTTCGAGGGCGTCCCTGGCGAGGGTGCCTCCTGGAAGCGGCATCGAGGGTGCGAAGATATCCCTGGCATGGCGGAGGAAGCCGAGAAGAGCAGGGAGGAGGAGGAGGAGGAGGAGGAAAAGGGGAGGAGGAGGAGACGGAGGAGGAGGAAAAGGAGCACGGAACACGAGGAAGAGCACGAGGAATACGACGAGGAACGCGGCAAGCAGGAGGAAGAGGACGAGGAGGACGAGGAGGAGGAGGAGGAGGAGGAGGAGGAGGAGGAGGAGGAGGAGGAGGAGGAGGAGGAGGAGGAGGAGGAGGAGAGGAGGAGGAGGAAGAATGAGCGAGAATGAGGAGGAGGAAGCACCCCAAAAGCCGGGGGCCTGCTGTAAAGGCCGACGGAAAACGTGTCGGCCGAGTGTTCCTGTAATGTGGCCTTCAGCGTCGCACCGAGCACAGCGCAGGCAAAAAAGGAGGAGGAGGAGGAGGAGAAGGAGGACGAGGAGGAGGAGGAGCAGCAGCAGCAGCAGAAAGAGGAAACATAACAGGAGGAGTGCGATGAGGAGGTAGAGGATGAGGAAGATGAGGGGGAAAACCACGATGAGGAGTAGCACCAGGAGGACGAGGAGGGATTTGTATGAGGAGGGGGCGGGGAGTAGTGAGATGAGGAGGCGCGGGAGGAGGAGGAGGAGGAGGAAGAAGCAGAAGAAGAAGAGGAGCAGGACCAGGATGATCATTGGAGGACAGCACCCGCGGAATTCGCATGCCTTCAGAATCAGGATCAGGAGGATCAGGATGAGGAAGGGGATGTCGAGGAGGAGGAGCGGGAGGAAGAGGAGGAGGATGAGGAGGAGGACGACGACGACGAGGAGGAGAAGGAGGAGGTGTAGTGGAAGGGGGAGGGCGATGGCGAGAAGGAGAATGGATGCGGAGGAGGATGAGGAGAAGGAAGAGGAGGAGAAATAATGATAAAAAGACGACGCCGACGATGACGAAAAGCTCGACGACGACGCCGAAGGCACAGGCAGATCAGGAGCGGAACATCGCGCGGCCACTCTGAGGAGCCACCTTTGCCCAAACAGCGCTGTCTGGGCATACTGGACTCTGGCTATAATTTTCGCAACGGGAGGAGGTGTCCTCAATCCTCCCGCTGCCCTTGCTCTTTCTCGAGAAAAAGAAGAATTACCCTGTGAAGTACCCGACCCCTTCTATACATGTGGCGATTCTATTCAGGACCACTCAATGCTGACTGCATTCTCAAGGACCCGCAGTGCGCAAGAAGAGCACCCAGCAGTGATTTCGTAAGAGCGCAGCAAGAAGAGGAACGGCAAATATACAAAATGGAAACACAGGGGCGTTGAACGAAAGGCGCCCAAAAGTGAACACAAAAGGGCCTCCCAGGAGCCTACGAAAGGGGCGACAGTTGCGCAGATCGCAAGCCCCCCCAGGGGGCGGCGAGGTACCGAGGTGGTCCGCGTGGGACGTACCTCCGCTGGGCCTCCCAGGAGCCCACGAAAATGGCGACAGTTGCGCAGATCGCAAGCCCCCCAGGGGGCGGCGAGGTACCGAGGTGGTCCGCGTTGGACGTACCTCCGCTGGGCCTCCCAGGAGCCCACGAAAGTGGCGACAGTTGCGCAGATCGCAGCCCGACGGCACGAGAGAAGAGGAGAGGGGAACACAGGAGAGGAGAGAGGAGTAGAAGGAAGGAGGAAGGACGGGGCGACCACACTGCTCAATTCAAAACGAGTGCCCAACACAGGAGGGTTGGGAATACTCATAATAATTATAAGAAGAGGAACACAAAACAGCACACATATTTTTTTTCGGGGGTCCGCGCGGATCTCCGCGCAGGTCCGGGGGTTTAGCGCCGATCGGAGAAGTTCGCCAGTCCCTGCTGCTGCCACTTCTCGGCCCTGGCCACTTCGGCCACGGAAGGCCCGAGGGACCCGACGCCACGTCGGCCGACGCCATGCCGCCCAGCGGGCCCGCCGGCGCCAAGCCAGCCGATGGCTGGAACACGGGGGTCGGTGGGCACGCCGACGCTCCCGCCTCGCCCTCCCTCCCTTCATCCCTCCCCTCCTTCTCCCCTCCCTCCCTCCCTCCCTCCTCCTTCTCCCCATACCTCCTTCCACTTCTCCTCCTCATCCTTATCATCCTTTCTACGTCCCCCTTCCTCCCTCCTCCTCCTCCTCCTCCTCCTCCTCCTCCTCCTCCTCCTCCCCTCCTCCTCCCCCTCCTCCTCCTCCTCCTTTCCTCTCTCCTCTCTCCTCTTCCTCCTCCTCCTCCTCCTCCTCCTCCTCGTCCTCCTCCTCATCCTCCATTCATGTTCCTTATACATAACTTCGCCCTGTCGCACCCAGCCGATTTGCGTTCGAGTGCTGAGCGTTGCAGGTACAGTTTGAAAACGGCATCTTTCGCCTGCGAGCCAAATTTACGGTTGAGGGTCGTCTTCCTCCAGTCTTCATCACGTGCTTGCCATGGCGACGGGCCCCGTGCAGGGGAAGAGCGCTGGCAAACGCAAGGGTTTCTATTTCGGCAAGGGTCAGTCGAATTATCGAGGGGGCGAAGGTGGCGCTGATGGCATTGCTTTGTTTCATTGCCCTTTGCATCCTCTCGCGCCTGGTCCTAAGCTCGGCGGACGGAACGACAATGGCAGCCAGTAGCAGCAGTTTCATTCGTCTAAGTGGGCGGTGTGGACCTGCTCGGCCTGCGGCTGCAAGAAAATGATGTACGTTGGAACCAGTGCAAGCATTACGGGTCGAGCTGGACTCCATTCGTCACGGGTGGTGGTGCGCAGCCGCCGAAGGGCGTCTGGGGTGCGACCAGCGGGGAGTTCGGCTTCTCGCCTTTCGCCAACATGTCCCAGCCGCCTGGGCACTTCGGGGCCAACGGCCAGCTCTCCCGTGCGGCAGGCGCCTGAAGGTGGAGGGGGGAGCACGAGAAGTTGGCTGAATTGCTGGACAAGTCTGGAGACGTGAAAAGGTGCAGCCAGACACCGCACGCTGGCCGCGCCACCCTCAGTCGCCAAAGAGTCCACGCTGCAGCACCAGGTGTCGGCTGCTCAGTCCAATATGCGGTCGGTGGAGAAGAAGCCCCACGGGCTCTGCAGCGGCACGAGGAGTGGAACCAGCAGGTGGTGCAGCAGAAGGCTCTCATCACCACGCTGTCTTTTGAGTTGGACGACTGCGAGAAAGAGCTGTCGAAATTGGTCGCTTTGCTGCATCAGTCCACGTGCAAGTCTCAAGTTGTACCAGATCAGTCTGCCAAGTGTACGTTTCCCTCGATATTGGATGGCTCGTTCACGAAACATCTGGCCATTGATCCTGGCGAGATCATTGGTCATATGGATGATTATGAACTGTATGCGGAAGGTCAGGAACGGTTCGGCCTCTGCGCCAAGCAACTTCGCGAGGGCATTCGCTCTTTGGCGCAGAATGTGTTCTCGGAGGCGGTTGAGGAGGCCAGCGAGATCAAAGAGGCGCACAAGGCACACGTCCAGAGGTCGGCGAAGAAGGGGGAGGTCGTCGACGGCAAGGGAGAAGCAGCAGCAGCAGCTGCAGAAGGCGGTGGAGGCCCAGCCGGCCCGGTCTCGGAGAGGGGCCAGGGGCCCCGCCAGCGGCGGCGGGCAACCCACGGAGCCAGCGCCTGCAGCTGGTGGTGCGGGCGACGCTGACAGCGCTGCTGCCTCTGCTGAGCTGCGCAAGGGCGTCGCCGACATCATGTCCGATCAAGCCGCCCCCGCTGCATCGGCCGATTGAGTCGGCGCAGGGGGTGAACTTTGTTTTCTGCAGCCGGGCATCGGAGCCCCTCTCAGACAGGCAGGCCGCGGGTTGCAGCGCGGCCGCGATGTTGGGGGGGCAGGACTGGAGCGCGCGCTGGTCAGCTCGACCGCCAGTATACGTTGTTTTCTTTGCTGGCTGTTCAGAAGACTCTGAGCAGCTTTGGGACATCGCATCTCGTCGAGTGGTTTTAGAGTGACCCTCAGGATGTCGTCCAGAGTACCACTCGCTCTGGCCAGTCTTGGAGTGAACCTGTCGGTTTTGGAGACGGGAAGGAGTGGCGCGATCGCGTTGATGTGCGCTCGCGAGCCCGTCGGCGTCTCCGCTGGCCCCCCCTCGCCTTGGGCGCGGAGTTTTATATTCGAAAGCACGCGCGCGAATCGGAGCAAGGCTTCGCTGCGAGGAGCCGTTCGGCACGCGCTTTGGAGAGCTCGACGCACCTTGGCGTCTGGAACTGCGGGCGCAGCGGAGTTCGCGAGGAGCTTGACGGCGGTTCCTGCGATGTGTTCTGGCTCTGCTCTGTTCGCTGAGGCCTGCCCAGTGGCCGCTGGCATTGAGTCGCGCTGCCCCGTCCTGGTCCGTGGAGTCTCTGGGGCTCCTCCGGGCTTCTCCTCGCCGGGCAGGGTGGAGTTGGGTAGTCTTGAGCATTGCGTTGCGCTCAGTCGGCCACTTGCAACGGTGGATCCACGATGAGAGCGCTCGCGGCCAGGACGCCGGCATCAGGGAGGCGACTCAGGCTTTCAGGTGCAAGGGTCTGGCCCTGCGTCTGCTTTCTTGCTGCTTTTTTTTTTTTTTTTTTTTTTTTTTTTTTTTCTGGAAGGGGGTGGGGGTGTCGGGGCCCTTTGCTTGGTTGCTGTTTGGGCGGCCTTGGCTTTGCTGCATCTGCGGGTCTTCTGGGGCCACCGTGAGGGGCGCCCTGGTATAAGTTTTCAGTGAACAAATGTTCATGGAGTTTTCTGTATATAAATGCTTGAGAGTGCAAAAATGAATCCATCAATTTCGCAGCGAACGTCCCGAACAACAATATTTAGATATTAAGTCAAACTTCGTTGTTTTATTTTGTGCCGAAGTTTCGGAATTCTGAAAACATGTTCGTTGAAGTCTTTTGTATTGCGTTGCGCAAGTTGCAAAATGAATGCGTGATTTCCGAAGCGGGTATCCGAAAAAAGATTTGTGAATGAAGCCAGTTCGATGCTTGCATGCGTGTTGCAGAAAGTTTGCGGGTTCATATGCTGTTTCGTTGTTTAGCAAGGAGGTTAGGGAATCAGATATTCTTTGCTTGCTTGCTAGTTTGAAGGGGTTGACATTCGATGTTTGGTTTGCTTGCTTGCTGTTTCCGGACCCTTCTTGAGGGGTCCGAGTATTCGTTCAGTTTGTTTGCTGATTTTCTGAAGAGTCTTTGGGGGTAGAGTCGCTTCCCTGATACGCCGGCCCATGTCATGCTTTGCCAATGGCGCAGGTTACGTCTCGGGGAAGAGGCTGACCAGGCGTCGGCCCTGCGCGCGAGGAACGGGTGGAAGAGTATCTTCTCGTCTGCTAGGGATCCACCTTCGCTGTCGCGCGCGTTCTGGCCAGGGACTTTCGAGGCCTTTACTTGCCCCGGGGGGGGGGGGGCGGAGGTCGTGCAAGGCAGAGCCGCGGTTGGGGGGTCACCTTCACAGGTCTTCGTTTCGCGGCCTGTTCGGCAAGCCTGCATCGCAGCGAGAAGCTCAGCGAGAGTTATGCCGGCATCCTTGCTGCCATCGGCGAGCGTCTCTCTTAGTGCGCTCTGCCATTCTGCATCGGCGCCGACTTCAGCATGTCGCCCCAAGACCTGGGCGAGTCCATGTTCTCATCGCAGCTGATGGGCACGCGCGCCAGTCCTCCTGGCAGCGCGCGATTCGGCGAAGGGCCTCCAGATGCTTCGGGCACATTTGTTTTTTCCTCTGGAGTCTCGGGGGGGCAATACTCAGAGCTGCGAAGTTGTGCAAGACGCGATCCTCAGCCGCCGCCGCCCTGTCCAGGTGGTCTTGCGTCCGTCGCCCACCACATTGAGAGGTCCAGGTTTTCGGGGGCCTCCGACCGTGCCCGAGTTTGCTGTCATTGGCCCGAGGCCGCTCCCCCCCGATTGGTCCGGCGTGAGAGAGCTGGCGAATCAGGCCCCCCGGCGCGTCGCCAGAGGAGACGCCGCGGGGGCGGCGTTGCTGCCCCTTCCTTGCCGTGCTGCCTGGGTCGACGAGGCCGGGCTGGGGTTTGTTCCTGCGCTAGAGGCCGATCTCCCCGCCCTTGGCTCGCGCCCCAAGAGGCCGCGGCCTCTCTGGAGGAACCTCCCGGGCAGGGGCCGCAAGGTCGGGGGCGTTCACTTCCGCGCGATTCGGTGGCTTGGCGTTCAGACTCGGGCCTTCGTTCCCTTGCCTGAAGCCGGCCAGGTGAGGGGGGCAGACCGCCCAGCATGTCTCCTCGTTGCACTCCTCTCCTGCGTCGACCGCGGCGGGTGAGCGCCGTCGCCCTCTCTTTCTGGAGGCGGCTGATCTGGCTTCCTCGCCTGACAGGCCCCTCGCGGCTATAGGGTCAGACATGCGAGATAGGCCGGGCGCCGCCCTGGATCTCGCCGAGAAAGAAGCCGCCAATGCGTCGCGCAAGAGTTGGCAGGCTTGGGCCAGAGAAGGGACAGACGGGCCAGGAGGGCCCATGCCTGCACTCGAGGCCCGCCCCCCTGGACCCCGTCCACGACGCTCTCGCGGACGGCGCTCTTGGCTCTGTCGGGGTCGAGCAGGGGAGTGTCCAAGAAGTGCAAGTCAGGCCGAATTTTCAATTGCAGGCGCTTTCAGCACATGCGACGATGCGTTGGACACTCTCGCTCTCTTTCTTGAAGTTATGGAGTGCGTTGGCCAGCTCCCCGAGCAGATCTCGACGGTGCTTCTGGCGCTGCCCCCCAAGACGACTGGTGGATGCAGGCCTTTGGGGGGTTCTGCTCCTGGCACAGAGCGCGGGGGCGGCGTCGCCCCCCCCCGCGCTCTGCGCCGGGGGCAGCAACGCCCCCGTCGGCACTGGGCCGCTGGAGAGCAGGGGGGGGCCGCGGACGCAGCGCGGAGGCAGTGCGTTCGGGCTGAGCACGGGACGGTTCCCAAAGAAGTTTATTGCAGTGTGTTCTACGACATGCTGAAGTATTATGAGACGATTGGCCTCCGCATGTTGGACATGGAAAAATCACAACATCGCTCTTGCCGTTGCCAGAGTGGCCTTGCAAGTGTTTCGTAGTGGCCGCTTTTTGTCGCTAGGGGGCTCGTTGGCTGGGCCTTGCTGCGTGGAGAGAGGGGCGGTGGCGGGGCGCAGTTCCGCTGCCACTTTCGCCCGCGCGTTCGGCACGGGCGCTTTCGACTCCATCCGCCTAGCCCCCAGGGCGGGGCCATGTATCTACATGGATGGCGGTGGTCTATCGGCCACGGGGCCGAGCGACGAGACTGTCGCTTCGATTGTCTCGGGATCCGAGGCCGCGCGCGCCGCCGTCAACAGCGTGCTCGGGCGCGGCGCCGCACTTGAGGTCTGCGCGGCGGCGTCAAGCCACGCGGTTGCTGCGGAGGTCGCCAAGCACATGGGGGCTCTTGCCAGTGGAGCGGTGGACTCCACAGTCAATTGAATGGTCGATTTCTTCGCGGGGAAGTCGCTTCGCACCAGTGGGAGGGGGGGCAAGATTAAGGCGCGTTTGGCTTCGATGCGCAGGACAGCTAAGAGGCTCAAAAAATCTCGGGGGCGCTGGGCCGCAAACGCCCCAGCATTTGTTTCGGCCGAGCCGCTGGGTGGCGGCTTGCGTGGATCGGAGATTGCGGGGGTCAGCGACAGTGGCCTCCTCCTCTTGAGAAGGGCGGCTTCTGTTCCGGTGAGGCCGTCTGCTCAGTCGAGGAGTCTCACTGCGTGCTGCACTCTGGCTTTCGATCTTGCGTGGCGTGCTGCCGCGGCCCCCGTCGTCCGTTGGGGGAAGGAGGTCGGGCCGGTGCAGACCCGTTTTTCTTTTTCGGATTCTCTTTCGCATGCTGCGTTGCGCGAGGCACGGCAGGCTGCGCGGCCCAGGCAGAAGACGACGTGGGCCGCAGTTGCGGGGTCTCTCGGCGTCGCGAGGTTTGCTTCGTCCCGGGCGGGGCGCGCCGAAGTAGATCGCCATCCACGGTGACAGGGGTTATGAGATTCCGCTTGGGGTTACTTCTCCTGCTCTTTTGGCCACCTTCTGCCGCGAGGCCCTGCTGGGTTCCCTAGAGATGGACTTGGGCGACAAGTGCGATGGAGGGGCTAGGATTTGCGCAGATGTTCCCAGGGCCGCTCTCCCTTCTGACAAGTTCTCTGCCAGTGAGAAAGGGTAGATTAGAGCCCTGGCGTGCAAAGCCATTGGGCCCCAGACAGGGCGATTGCGCGCGGTTGCGCTGCCCCGACAAGTGCGCGCAGTGTGGCGGGTTGGACTCGATTCATCGCCGCCTGTGGGAGTGCTCACATTGTGTTGCTATTCAAGCTGAGGTGGCCGACGAGTCGGTGGCGGCCTCAGCCCTAGACACTAAGGCCGATGACTACTCGGTCAACCTCTTGCGTCACGGAGCTGTCGCTCATCCCGCCGACTGGCCCCCGAGGCCCTGCATGGGCGGGAGGTCTGGGGCCATCCGTTCCTCGACGGGCCCCGCGGCAAGCACGTTGTAAGGGGGCTCTGCGGGGCCTCTCGGACTATCACCATGCGCGCGGATACTGGAGACCTGCCAGGCGGGGCCAGGGGGCCCACGTGGGCTCAGCACCCTTGGGCTCTTCAAGCAGGAGAGTTCCTGGCCGGAGGCATAGCTGGGACTCTTGCGAAGCGCCCGTCCATTTTGCACAGTGATTGCTTGAGCGTCGTTAAGCATTCTAACCTAGACATGCCAGGCAGAGCGTCTGGTAAAACAAGTGCACAGCGGTGTCACTCTGGAGGCCAAGGCCAGGGAGGGCTCCAAGTTCGAGAGGTCCGCAAAGCTGCCGCTCAGAAGGATCTCGACGAGCCTGGCTTGAGCCAGCCGGAGGTCTTTGTCGCAAATGCAACGGCGACGCTGATGTTGCGGCCAAGCATGCCATTAACCTGCGCCCTGCCTCGCTGCCTGACCTTGACAAGGTTGACAGGCAAACTTTGATCGCTAAGACGACTTGCAGACTGGCTGCTACGGTTTTGTCGTCGTGGCCGAAGCTCGAACTGTCGGGCGGTCCCAGGATCCCGACCGCCCCCAGGTTGACCTATGACAAGCCAGGTCATCTTCGGGCTGAGTGGTCTGGTCCCTGGCTGGAGGTGTAGAATTTGTTTGCTCGGCAAGAAGGGTGGGGATTTTCCCGAGCAGGGTGTGTGCCCAGGAGTCAGTGTGCTCGACGAAGGTGTGCTTCTCGGGCTCAGGCATTGTGCGCTGGCATATCCCTGCTCAGATGGCAGTCGCCTCTTCATGTGTATGAAGTGCAGGTTTCAGCATGGGAGCTCGGATTGCTGGGCGGGGGAAGCCCTGCAGTGGAGTTCCCACTCGGAACGCGGATTTTGCTTGGAAGGCGCTGCGCAAGAAAGGCAGGCATCCGAACCCCACGAGGCGTTCGGCGGCGGTGGACGTCAGTGCTGTCGTCGGGCTGTTCGGTTCGCCAGATAGAGAACTGGCGGGCGCCTCTGCCGAGGCCTCGAGCCTGCTGCCACGCCCTTGGAGGCGGAGGTCACGGCCCCCCTCGCGAGCCCCCCCCCTCGTCCTCGGAGGCGGAGGAAGCTCGGGAGAGGCGCGTGGCGTTGGCCGCCCAGCGCCTCCTTTCTGCCGCTCTGTCGAGCGGACAGGCCCCGGTGGTTGCCGACCCCCTCAGTGGGAGGTCTGAGTCGGCCTCCAGGCCTCTTTCACCTTCGCGCCCTTCCTCAGGGCTGGTCGGCTCTCCAGGCTGCCTTCCCTTTGGCGGGCCCTGGTGCGTGCCGTGCGCGAGCCGTCGGGCTCGCTTTTCCTGCCTCCTGGCAGGCGGCGGGCGCGGCTCTCTCCGCGCCGGCGCCCTCAGTGGGAGGCAGGCAGCGGCCGCCAGCCATCGCTGTTTGTGCACTCTGGGCTGCGAGGGCGTTAAGTCAAACAAATCTTTGTCGCGCCCCGAGGCCAGTTTTCAGGACGGGCCGGGCGTTTCGCCTGAGACTTCCTCACCGTGTACGACCCTGGAAATTAAAAAATGGCAAAAACTTCACAGATGGAGGGCGGGACGTTTTCAACATGTGGCTCTCGCCCTAGCGCCGCGCACATTCGTTGTAAAATTGTCCAATAGTTGCACGGATTGACGGCGACTGGTTTTCAAAATGTGGGTCTCGCCTTAGCGCCGCGCACACTCGTTTTAAGCATGTGCAGGGGCTTCACGGAGGGCGGTTCCTTTTCAAAATGGCGTTCTCGCTTTAGCGACGCGCGCATCCGTTTGAACAATTCGCAAGAGTTTCATGGATTCCCATGAGCATCGTACCAGACATGGTGTTTTGGCAGGAGTGGCGTTCTGGCACGATTCAGGATCGTCAAGACGCAACATTCAAGTTGGTGCGTGACTTTGGAATCCCGAGAACCATGTTTTGGCTTGCTTCAGAGTCTTCAAGCGGCTGTCTTCCAACGAGACAGTTCCCTCAGTGGAAATGATCCGTTGTAGGGGCCTATGAAGAGGGAACTTGGAGGGAGGGTTTATTCCTCCTCCTCCTTCTCCTCCTCCTCTTCCCCTTCCTCGTTCCTCTTCTTTTTCCTCCTCCTCCTTCTCCTTCTCCTCCTCCTCCTCCCTTCCTCTTACTCCTCCTCCTCTTCCTCCTCCTCATCCTCATCCTCTTCCTCCTCCTCATCATCCTCATCCTTCTCCTCCTTCTCCTCCTCCTCCTCCTCTTCGTCCTCCCTTTACCTCCGTCCCTCCCTCCCCTACCCTCCCCCTCCTCCTCCTCCTCGTCCACCGACGGCACACACACAGAAATGGATGGGTTAGCATCGTAGCCGCTCGCCACGAGCCTTGGACTCAAAAAGTAGCGCCCAGAAGTGAAAACTGGTGCCGTCCCCTCCTCCTCCTCCTCCTCCTCCTCCTCCTCCCTCCCCCTCCCCCTCCTCCTCCTCCTCCTCCTCTCCTCCTTCTCCTCCTCCTCCTCTCCTCATCATCATCATCATCATCATCCATCAATCATCATCATCATCATCATCATCATCATCATCATCATCATCATCAATCATCCATCATCATCTCATCATCATCATCATCATCATCATCATCATCATCATCATCATCATCATCATCATCATCATCATCATCATCATCATCATCATCATCATCATCATCATCATCATCATCATCATCATCATCATCATCATCATCATCATCATCATCATCATCATCTTCCCCCCCCTCCCCCCTTCCCTCCGATCGCTCCCCCTCCGCACGCCGCCGATCCCTCCTCTCGTCAGGCTGGAGGGAGGGGAGGGAGGCCCAGAGCTCCGAAGATATGTGACCGAGGGGGCCACATCAGGAGAGGGCACGAGGCGAGAAACTGCCCCCAGGGAGCGAGGCGGGAGGAAGGACGTGGAGGACGTGGAGTCAGCCTCTCTCTCTCTCTCTTTGCGCTCCTCTCCCATGCCCCGCCCCCCCCCCAGTGCGGCCGCGCTGGGCATTCGGGGCACCACAGGTCAAGCTCAGCGGGCCCAAGGCCGAGGAGAAGGTCGAGATCCACGTGGCGCCCGCCGAAGGTCTCGTCGTGAGCGGCTGCTCGGACCAGGTCATCGGGCCAATCATCCGGGGCACCTACGTGCTGCACTCCGACAACCACGGCAAGCCCGTCTACAGGAACGTCGAGCAGTTCACTGCATCTCTCCGCTCGTCCTCCGGTCCCATCGTCGACGACCCTCGTGCGATGCCGCTCCGCTCCGCCTCCTGTCCCACCGTCGGCGATGCTCGTTCGCATTCCCGGGCGATGTCGGGCGTTTCCAGGGGGCTTGGCATCGCTTGGACGTGTGCAGTTTTCCTTCGGCGAGGATCATCGAGAAGCATCCTTGATCTTTTGGCGAAAAAACCACGCACGAAACCGAAAAAAACACAAGGAATGGACGTCCGAGCGATGGCCAGGGGGGCACTGGAAAGGGGGGGAGGGGGCTGGGCCAGCAACGTCGCGTTTCGCGCCGGCGCCGTCTGGGAAAGTTTAAGGAATAGCCAGAGAATCCCCAGAGGCAAGCACGAATCGTGACGTTACATGGGGGGGGGAGGGAGGGGGGGCGGCAGGGAGGCTAACGGCCGCCATCGCGAAACATGAGGAAACGCTCTCTTGGCCCGAAGAGCCCCTCCATGGCGAGACCTCTAGCCTCGTCTTCGTTCCGCTCGGGACTCGGCCCAGGGCAAGCGCAAGCCCTCCTGCAGGAATTTCGAGCAGTTCAACATCAAGAACCTGTCCATCATGCTCTACTTCTGGGACGCGCGGGACGGCGAGGACTTCGCGGGCTGGTGGTTCGGCCCCGAGGTGGGTGCGGGGTAGAGGAGCGGCAGCATCGGCAGCAGCTGAAGGAGGAGGAAGTGGGAGGAGGCAAGGGAGGACTTAAGAGGAGCAGGAGGAGGGTGGAGGAGGAGAAGGAGGAGGAAGGTGGGGAGAAAATGGAGAAGGAGGCGGAGTTGAGGGAGGAGCAGAGGGATGCGGAGGAGAGCGAGGAGGAGGAGATTGAGGACAAGGAGGAGGAGGAGGAGGAAGAGGAGGAGGAGGAGGAGGAGGAGGAGGAGGAAGAGGACGAGGAAAACGAGGAGCAGAAGGAGGAGGAGGAGGAGGAGGAGGAGGAGGAGGAGGAGGAGGAGCGGGAGGAGTATGTGGATGGGGGGAAGAGGAGGAGTCGGAGCATGAGGAGGACCAGAGATAGCGCAATCTGATTCAGGGTCGAGGGTTCACAGGCCCCACCCCCAAATGGGATGGGTCCCATGGTTCAAAGCCCCTCCCCCCTGACGGGACCAGGGGGTGACGACGACGACGACGACGTCGACGACGACGCCGACGATGGAGGATGACGACGACGACGACGACGACGACGACGACGACGACGATGGAAGACGACAACGACGACGATGGAAGGCGACGACGATAACGATGGAAGACGACGACAACGACGACGCCGCCGACGGCGACGCCGCCGACGGAAGAGACCATAAAAGATGACGACGACGCCGACAGAAGAGACGACAGACGACGACGACGACGACAGACGACGACGATGGAAGACGACGACGACGACGACGACGACGACGACGACGACGACGACAGACGACGACTCGACGACGACGACGATGATCACCACGCCACGCCTACAGGGCCACGAGCACATGGGGGGGACCCCTCGCGCGGAGTGTGCGGGGGGGGGGGGGGGGGCGAAGGCATCAGCATGAGAGGTGGGGGCGGAGACCTGGATCATAGGTTCCAACGATGCTGCAGTTCACCCTGCCGTCCCAAGTTCTCCCCCACATGTTCCTACAGCCCTCCTCTTTCACTGCAAGAAGCTCCCCCCTTTAAGGACGAGCTTCCTAGGAACATGCCATGTAGGCGAGAGCCCCGTTTTGACAAGGCAGTGCCCTGCAACCTTCTGGCGAACTATGAGACACACGACCGGGTAGGATCATGAGGCCCAACGAGGTGTTTAGCGAGAGCGCCGCTTTGAGAAGGGCCCAGACCCCCATCCGCGGAATTCATGCACGTGCCATGTTTACATTCTTGGCCGTCAAAGGTCAGAAAGTCTCATGCGATATCACCATGCTCACAAGAAACCGACCACCATCCGTGCAGCCGTCACGTGTTCAAGCTTCTGGTTTCCAATGTTGAGGGAGTCTTGAAGGACAGCCCCATTTCGAAACCAAACCGCCCGCCATCCGCGCAACTGTTGCCCAATGTTACACTCGTGGTGTTATTGATGGAGGGACTCTGGGGCGGGGAGACACCTGTGGATTCGAGCACCAATCTGCCACCGTCCGTGTAGTTCGTGCGAGCTTTTGGCACAGATGTGCGCGGCGCTGCGGTGAGAGCCCCACTCTGAAACGTAATGGTTCCAGCCTCCATGCGTGTAGCTGCTGAAAAAGCTTAACATTATGTCGGGCCTTTCCCCCTACAGGGGGGGATATTCAAAAGTAGTCCAAACATAGTCTGGGGACTATTTTTGAGTATTTTGGGGCATCTTTTTTGAGTATGTGTCGAGATTTGTTTTTTCGTCCAACAATCCCCTGTAGGGGGACAGGCCCGACCTAAGCTTAACAGGATCGCGCATCGTGCGGAAGCCTCCAGCGACGCGAAGGGCCCAGCGAACACGCCTTGCCGTGCGACAGGGCTCTCGGGACGGAGTGGGAGGAGGAATAGAAGGAGGAGGAGGAGGAGGAGGAGGAGGAGGAGGAGCAAGAGGAGGTGGAGGAGAGGAGGAGGAGGAGGAGGAGGTAGGAGGAGGAGGAGAACAGGAGGAGGAGGAGGGAGAAGGGAGAGGAGGATGAGGAGGATGAGGAGGAGGATGATGAGCAGGGTAGGAGGAGGAGGAAGAGTAAGGAGAGGAGGAAGGAGGAGGAGGAGGCGCGACAGGAGGAGGAAAGGGAGGAAGAGAAGGCTGAAAGGAGGAGGGGGGGAGGGGAGGGGGAGGAGGGGAGGAGGAGAGGAGGAGGAGGAGGAGGAGGAGGATGAGGACGAGGAGAGAGAGGAGGGGGGGAGGAGAGGGAGGAGCAACGGGGGGGCAGCGGCAGCACCACCAGGTGGGGGGCGAGCTGACCTGGGCGCACCACGCCGACCGGGGCGAGAAGCCCCCCACGAGCGGCTGGAAGTGCCCGTTCGACGGCGACGTCGACCCGACGATCTCGCCGGTGTCTCAGCAGGGGGGGAGGGGTCCAAGAGACGGGGAGCCCGAGGGAGGAGGAGGAGGAGGAGGAGGAGGAGGAGGAGGAGGAGGAGGAGGAGGAGGACGAGGAGAGAGAGGAGGGGGAGGGGTACAAAAGATGAGGGGCCCGAGGGAGGAGGAGGAGGAGGAGGAGGGAGGGGCGGAGGAGGAGGAGGAGGAGGAGGAGGCCTCCCCATCCAAGGGTCCGCGGGGCCCTTGCCATACCCTATCGCCCTCTCGGTCCCCCATTCCCCATCCCCGTCGGCGCCTCCCTCTGCGCAAGGGGGGGGGGCGGAGGGGCAATGGGGGAGCATGGGCTGGGGGAGAAGGGGGCGCAGGGGAGGGAGGAGGGGGATGGGGGAGGCTGGGATGGTGCAGATCGGGGCGCAGGAGGGGAGCGAGAGGGGGGAGGAAGGGCTGGAGGGCAGGGAGGAGGAAGAGAAGGCGGAGGGGCAAGCGCTGTTCATCAGAGGATTCATGCTTTCCCAGGCGGCGTGAACGATTTTCTGGGCGAAGAGACCAATCATATGCAGGTGTGAGTGCCGCAAGGCAGGTGGAAAGAGGAGGAGGAGGAGGAGGAGGAGGAGGAGGAGGAGGAGGAGGAGAACGAGGAGGAGGAGGAGGAGAACGAGGAGGGGGGCACGAAGCGTGTGAGGGCTGTGCCGAAAGGGGCACGGTGGCATGCGGTCACTGCCACTGGAGTCTTCGGTGGAGGTCCCTACGGGGCCACGAGGCGCGTGATGGTGCGCCGAACTAGACGGGGCGGCGCCGTGCGATCTGTCCCACTGGAACCCTCGGTGGAGCTCAGTATGAGGCCACGAAGCGTGTGAGGGGGTGTGAGTGGTGTGCGGACATGCAGATGGGCACGAGGCGAAGAGGAAGGGCAAAGAGGAGGGGCAGGAGGAAGGAGGGAGGAGGAAGCTGGATGCGCCGCGCTGCGGACTCCAAACGAGGATCCAACTCAACACAGGGTGGCTGGGAGCGACCAGGCGCTGTCCGCTGTCGGCCCCCAGCACGGGCCGCGCAGCAGGGACCCCGCCCCCTGTGGAGACGCCAGCGGCGAGCACCGAGGAACGGAAGAGCGGCACGCACGCGAAGATCGTCCGAGCCCCGCGCGGATGTCCTGCCTCGGCGCTGGACCCCCCCCCCCCTCCTGGGGCGCGGAGGCGCCGCCCGAGGCGGCGCGGGAGGCGCCGCCGGGGGGGGCCCCGGGGCCGACATGCGGGAAGTCCAGGCGGGGCTCCGCGGGCCCGTCTCCGTGCCGTCCTCTGCGCCTCGCGGTCACCGTGGGCAGCGCCTCGGCCGCCGCCGTCACCGCGTCCAACGCCAGCAGCTCGGGGTCCTCCTCCAGCAAGGGGCGCTGGGGCCGCCTGCTCCGGCAGCAGCAGGCCGCCCCCTCTCCACGCCTTCGCCTGCCTGCCCCGCCTGCGCCAGCCTTCTCCCAGCCCTCCTCCTCCTCCTCCTCCTCCTCCTCCTCCTCCTCCTCCTCCTCCTCCTCCTCCTGGCTCCTCCTCCTGGCTCCTCCTGGCTCCTCCTCCTGGCTTCTCCTCCCTCCTCCTCCTCCTCCTCCTCCTCCCTGCCCGCTTTGTTCCTGAGGAACAGGAGGGGGACGAGGAGGAGGAGGAGGAGGAGGAGGAGGAGGAGGAGGAGGAGGAAAAAGAAGAAGAAGAGGAGCCAAGAGGAGGAGGAGCCAGGAGGAGGAGGAGGAGCCAGGAGGAGGAGGAGGAGGAGGAGGAGCCAGGAGGAGGAAGACGAGGATCTCCTTCTCAGGGTCGCGTAACCAGGTGGGGCCAGGCAGGGTGGACCACAATATTCAAATTCAACCCTCAGGCCAGCCGGGACCCCAAGGCCTTGTGGGCCTTAGCTGGAGACATGGTGTCGCCAAGTAGCGCTCGTTTCCCATAAGGGGCGCATTGGCCTTTGGATTTGAAACGACCTTGGTCTAGTTTGGGGATGCCGCCGTGGCAGGTCGCGTCAGTCAGTCATTCCTCCTCCTCCATCCCTGAGATAATTCCTCCCTGTCGCACCCCTAGACGTGTCGCTTTGGTGGGCAGGGCGTTTCGCCAGAGACGTCCTCACCATTTCACGAATGGAGCGCAGGTCGTTTTCGAAAGGTGGTTCTCGCTTTGCGCACATGGTTTGCGGTGTTGTGTATAGCCTGGGTCATCGGGCCCGCGCCCCCCCCCCCCTTTTTCCTCTTTTCCCCCTAGATCGCCTGACCATGTCAGTTGCGCAAGTCCGAAGGGGGCACGAGGACGAGGATTCGTGGTGCTGCCCAAGACGACAGGGTCAGGTTGTCGGCAGTCACTTCCACCCCCCCCACACACACACAGGATAACCCCGGGGCGTCGCCGACATACAACAGTTGTCTTGCGCCGCGCACATGTTGGGAATAGTTGGCAGCAGCTTCGCGGATTGAGGGGGGGGGCTCCTTTTGAAAATGCGGCTCAGCGCCGCGCGCATTCGTTTGACTTGTGTCCAACAGCTTCACGAGTGGAGGCGGGTTCATTTTCAAACTGTGGGTCTCGTCTCAGCGCCGCGTGCACTCGTCTGAAATATATTTGCAAGGCTTCACGGATGGAGGAGGGGCACGTTCAACATGTTGTTTTCGATTCAGCGCCGCGAACATTCGTTTTGAGATGTTGAAGCGGCTTCTGGGATGGAAAGGAGGTGGTTTTCAAAATGGCGTTCTCTCATTAGCGACGCGCACGTTCGTTCTACCAATTTTCAAAGTTGCACTTGCTTCAACGATTGAGGATCGTCCCAACATATTGCAACATGTTCAAGGATTGGGCATTGGTCGTTTGCAAAATGGCGCTCTCGCCTGAGTGCCACGCGCATTCGTCTTGAGCGCAACGATTAGCAGGATGGAGACATATTTTATTTCAACGTGCAATTCTCGCCAGAGACTTCGGCAATGTGTGGCGAGCGAGCGGGATGCCGAGCATCTGGAAGGACGCGTGGGCAGAAAAGAACGCGCGATTGGCAACTCTTCTGGGGAAGTATAGAGAATGCGTTGCCGAGCGGCTGCGCGCACGCCACGGCTGTGAAGCAGAGCGCCGCATCGCACCGCGACGGCACAGCTCAGAACGAAGAGGCCCCGCGACGGCGAGTCGGGAAGCGAAGCGCCCCACGACCTGTGGAGCAGGGAGAGGAAAGGAAAGGAAACGGCAGAGCTCCATCGTGGACCTGTGGAGGAAAGGACCTGTGGAGCAGGGAGAGGAGAGGAAAGGAAAGGAAATGAAAGGAAGCAGGGAGAGGAAAATAAGGAACGGAAAGGAAAGGAAACGGAAGGAAAGGAACGGAAAGGAACGGGGGGGAGAACGCAGAGGACGTTTGGGGAAGAGAGGGGTTCTCATTCGTGTAACAGGTGCTCAGAGGTCGCCCACTGCTGCCGCGGCTTCTCGTTTCCGGCGGCGGGCCCAGTTCTCGGGAGCGCTCGCATCGCATCGCACAGCATGTCCTCCGCTCGGGAAGGATCCTGGGAGCTCGCAGTTCTAGCGTACACTGCGGTCTGACGTCACCTCAGGACCTCAGAGAGCGGTGTCGACGACGCTCGCTTCAGCACGTCAGTGTTGCGGATGCGAGAAACAAAGTAATGTGGAATATCACGTACACTCATATCTACTGTTAAGAAACTCCCTCCCGCCAAGCTGGGTCTCAAAATTTCTTAAAAATCGATAACGAATTCCCAGAAGCTGGCTCAGTTTCTTAACGCCGGCATCTTCTTACTGATCTTCCTCCAGATCTTCGGGATCTTCTTCCAGATCTTCGTCGAGATCTTCCTCTGGATCTTCCCTCAGATATTCTTCCCGATCTTCTTCTGTATTCTCTCCGAGAGTTTCCCCCAGATCTTCGCCCAAATCCTCTCCGAGATCTCCGCCCAGATCTTCCTTCAGATCCTCGCCCAGATCAATCCCTCCTTAGATCTCCCCCGAGATCTTCATAGAGATCTTCCCCTAGATCTTTCCCCTGATCTTCCTTCAGGTTTTCTCCCAGATCTTCCCCTGGATCTTCCCCCAGATCTTGCACCAGATCTTCCTTCAGATTTCCTCTCAGATCTTACTCCCGATCTCCTTCCGGGTCGCCACGCAGCTCTTTCTTCCTCCAGATCTTCCCCCTGGAGGAAGATCTGGAGGAAGATCTTGGGGAAGATCTGGAGGAAGATCTGGAGGAATATCTAGAGGAAGATCTGGAGGAAAATTTGGAGGAAGATCTGGAGGAAGATCTGGAGGAAGATCTGGAGGAGATCTGAAGGAAGATCTGGAGGAAGATCTGGAGGAAGATCTGGAGGAATATCTGGAGAGAGATTTGGAGGAAGATCTGGAGGAAGATCTGGAGGAAGATTTGGAGGAAGATCTGGAGGAAGATCTGGAGGAAGATCTGGAGGAAGATCTGGAGGAAGAGTTCTGGAGGAAGATCTAGAGGAAGATCTGGAGAAGAGATCTGGAGGAAAATCTGGCGGTGAGTCTGGAGGAAGATCTGGAGGAAGATCTGGAGGAAAATGGGAGTGGATATGGGAGAAGATCTGAAACGACGATCTGGAAAAAATATTGAGGAAGATCTGAAAGAAGATATTAGGATTCATGAGGAGGAAGATCTGGAGGAAGATCGGACGAGATGTGTGAAGATATTGATGACAATCTGCGGGGAGATCTCAAGAAAGATGATGGTGATGGTAATACTGATGATGACGATGATGATGATGAGGGTTGTGCTGAAGATGAGGATGCAGACCACGAGGATGACGATGATCACGATGATGATGAAGATGAGGATGGGTCCCCAGACCTCTCCCAGGGTCCAAACGTACTGTTTTTCGGAGCCGCGTCCGGCCACGGCGACGAGGAACGCCGAACCCGAGGGCCAAGGAAGCATCGAACTTCTATTCTCGAAGTGCGAGGCTCGAGCCTCGAACTTTTTGGAACGTTTCATCATCCTCACCGTCATCCTCGTCATCATCAACATCGTCGTCACCACCACTAGTTTTTCGAGTTGCGTCCAGCTGTAACGACAAAGAGGGCCCCCGAAAACCCCCAAAAACTAATCCTGATCCTGTAAGCTCGAGGTTCGGACCTCGACACCCCCTGGCGGGGAAGCCGCGTTTCTTCTTGGCGGGGAAGATCTGGGGGAAGATCTGGGTGGGGATCTGGCGGAAGATCTGGGGAAACATGTGGCGGAAGATATGAGAAAATATCTTGGTGGAGATCTGAGGGATGATCTGGGAGAAGATCTCGGGGGAGATCTCGCGGGAAATCGAGGGGGGAATCACAAGAAAATCTGGAGGGTGACATGGGGAGAGATACTCCCGAAAATCCAAAAAGAACATTTTGAGAACAGCCGGGGGGGGATCTGGAGGAAGATCTGGGGGGAGATCTAGGAAGGAGATCTAGGGGAAGATCTTGGAAGAGATCAGAGGGGGATCTGGGGGAAAACTTGGCGAAAATCTGGAGGTGGATCTGGGCGGGTATCTGGGGGAAGATCTGGGGGAAAATCTGGAAGGAGATCTGGGGGAGATCTGAAGAAGATGGTACGACGCCCTCCTCCTTCTCCTCCTTTTCCTCCTCCTACTTTCTCACCCCTTCTCGGCCTGGCTTAGAGGCTGGAGCACCTGAGGCGGGCCGCTGGGCACCTTCCTCTCGGCCTCCTCGCTCGCCTCCTGCGCGTCCCTCGCCACGGCTTCTGCGGAAGCCTCCTCGCGGGCCGTCGCCGTGGCGCCCGCCAGCGCCGCGGTCGCAAGCACGGCCGGGCCGCGCGCCCGGGCGACGACCATAGTAAAATTCGCAACGCACGCCATCCGAGAGACCAGACCTTCGCACGCCCATCTGCCGATTCTCTCGACATCCTCGACGGGAAATTTCGCGATGTTGAAGCCCGTGCTGCGCCCGTTGAGCGTTTTCACGTGGGTGTCGACGACGAATGCGTCGGTCTCCGACACGAAGATCCCGAAGGTGTTTGCCCCGCTAAAACGGGCAGAAGACGCCGAAGATGCCGAAGACGCCACCGGCGCGGTAACCGACGCGGCAAAGGGCCTGCGCTCGCAGGCCTCCTTCAGCATTCCGATCAACCCAGCGGCTCCCAGGATTTTCTTCTCCCGCCATAACCCGTCCTGAAAGAACCGCCGACCTCTGCCTGCCGAGGTTTATGGGGAAGGTCTGGCGGAAGATCTGGGGGACGATCTAGCGGAAGATCTGGGAACGGACGGCAAGCTCTTCCAGAATTTGGAGGAAGATCTGGAAAAAGACGGGAACAATGAGGAGGAGGAGGAGGAGGAGGAGGAGGAATAGGAGGAGGAAGAGGCGGAGGAGGAGGAGGAGGAGGAGGAGAAAAGTGCGGACGAGACCACCACCAGCAGAATCACCAGCGAAATGAACAACGCGACCACCAGCAATATGTCCAGCAAAACCACCGGCGCAAGTATTAACAAAGGAATGTTTTCGAAATCTCCGCCAACGCACCAGCGTTTTATCCATTGGGTGTTTCCTCCGCCAGCGTGCCAGCAGAATCCCCAGCCAAACCACCATCCGCCTCTCCAGCAAAACTAGTGGCAGAAATACCATCGCAACCACCTCCACCACGAGCGCAACCACTATCGCAACTAGCAGCGCCATCACCAGCAAAATCGTCACCAGCGAAACCACCATCAAAACGAGCAGCACGACCGACAGCACAGAGACCAGCGCAACCACCAACAGAGGCACCAGCATAACCATCATATCTTCTTCCAGATCTTCCTCCAGATCTTCCTCCCAGATCTTCACCAGATCTTCCCTCCAGATCTCCCAGATATTCACCCAGCTATTCACCCAGATCTTCCTCCCAGATCTTCCTCCCAGATCTTCCTCTCAGATCTTCATCACAAATCTTCCTCCAGATCTCCCTCCATCATATCTTGTTCCAGATATTCCCCCCAGATCTTCACCCAGATCTTCTCCCTGGGTTCAATCGGATCTTCATCCAGATCTTCCTCCAGATATTTTCCAGATCTTCCTCCAAATCTTCCCCCAGATCTTCCCCCAGATCTTCCTCCAGAACTCTTCCTCCAGATCTTCCTCCAGATCTTCCTCCAGATCTTCCCCCAGAACTCTTCCTCCATATCTTCCTCCAGATCATCCTCCAGATCATCCTCCAGATCTTCTTCCAGATCTTCCTTCAGATCTTCCTCCAGGTCTTCCTCCAGAGGTTTCTCGAGATTTTCCTCCAGATCTTTCTCCAGATCTTCCTCCAGATCTGTCCAGGTCTTCCTCCAGATTTTCCTCCTGATCTTCCTCCAGATCTTCCTCCAGCTTGCATGATCTTTCTTTAGATCTCCCCGCAGATCCTCATCAATATCTTCACACATCTCGTCCGATCTTTCTCCAGATCATCCTTCCCATGAATCCCAATCTGTTCTTTTAGATCTTCCTCAATATATTTTCCCAGATCGTCGTATCAGATCTTCTCCCATATCCATTCCCATCTTCCTCCAGATCTTCCTCCGGATCTTCCTCCAGATCTTCCTCCAGATATTTTTCCAGATTTTTCTCCAAATCTTCCCCCAGATCTTCCCCCAGATCTTCCTCCAGAACTCTTCCTCCAGATCTTCCTCCAGATCTTCCTCCAGATCTTCCTCCAGATCTTCCTCCAGATCTTCCCCCAGATCTTCCTCAAGAGTTTCCTACAGATCTTCCTCCTGATCTTCCTCCAGATCTTCTTCCAGATCTTCCTCCAGATGTTCCTCCAGATCTTCCTCCAGATCTTCCTCCAGATCTTCCCCCAGATTTTCCACCAGATCTTCCTCCAGATTTTCCTCCAGATCTTCCTCCAGATCTTCCTCGAGATCTTCCTCCAGATCTTCCTCCAGATCTTCCTCCAGATCTTCCTCCAGATCTTCTTCCAGATCTTCCTCCAGATTTTCCTCCAGATCTTCCTCCAGATCTTCCTCGAGATCTTCCTCCAGATCTTCCTCCAGATCTTCTTCCAGATCTTCCTCGAGATCTTCCTCCAGATCTTCCTCTAGATCTTCATCGAGATCTTCCGCTGGCTTGTTCCCCGTGCGTTCATCCTAATACTCCCCCAGATCTCCCTCCATATGTTCCTGCAGATATTTTTCCAGATCTTCCTCCACATCTTCCCCCAGATCTTCTTACAGATTTCCATAGATCGCCTCCCGGATTTTGCTCTGGTTGTTCCCCTGGATATTCCCCCCAAACACCACCCAGATCCTCGCCCAGATCTTGACGTGTTCCTGTATGTTGTTTGCTGCAGAGCCCCCGGCGCCGCAATCGGCACAATCACCGGCACAATCTGCATCGGAACCACCCACACTGGCGTCGCGCTGCGCTAAGAAATTGCACGCTTCAAAGCTGGCTCTCGCAAGGGGGCTAAGAAATTCAGCGAAACTGGGTCTCAATTTCTTACTGGAAGAGTTCTTCGCGTAACTGAGTGTAGAAGCCGCAAGCATCTGCAATGGAAGCTGTCCAATCTTGACCTGCCTGCCTTTACCAACCACGTCGAATCCATGGAATGTAGAAGCTTGGTGAGCACGAAGCTGGAATAATACATCGAATGCTTCTTCTTGTTCCCGATTTAGGAGTACACCAGTGTCCGTTCGAGTTGTTTGAAAATGTTTGCCGCCTCCCCCAATCGTCTTGTCAGGTCTTTTGTCGCCTTTAGCCTTCAGGATAATTGCCTCGCGCACTGACCTGGTCGGCTTGACAGTCGGCCGAGAGGTTGTGCTACCAGAAAATATGTTTTTGGAGCGTCTTGTCCCAATTCAACTCTAAACCGTACGTTCTTCATTCAGCAAAGATGTGTGCCACCATCGATTGCAAAGTGCGTGCAAACGTGCCATCGGCGTACAATATGTCGCGGGCCACTATGGATGCTGGCTCTGCTTGGTTATCGAGATTGTTGGAGACGTCGTGCAGCATTCCAGTTCGAACGATGATGAACAAGTACGGTGATAACGAGCACCCCTGTGCAATCCCTGCCTGCTGCGTTTTTGCCAAGGAGGCTCCAGTGCGATCCGCGATTGTACAGTATCTCGCAGCATGGATGGCCCTGCTCAGCTCGACCATGCAGGCTGGTATGTCAAAGCGCACAGGTGCGTCACACATGCCATCACGTTTAACTCTGTCGAACGCCTTGGTCCATCGAGCATGGGTCGACTGAGTCCCCCATTGTTGTGCGTGTGCGCCGCGTCGATGATGCGTCTTACTAGCATTAGAGCAGATTGTGTTCCTCGGCCAGGCCTCATGCCGCATTGCGATTGTCGTAATCAACGTTTTGTTCCATCCCCAAGAAATCGTTGATTTGTAAATACTCGTGATTTCATCGGATGTAGCGCTGCACGGATCCATGGCGGTTCTTCTTCAAGATAGGGTTGTCTTTTGAAACGTCTTCGAATTTCATGACCACACGCGTAATGTTGTGCAGCAGCTGCACTGATGGGGGGCGGTCATTCTTCGAAAGGGTGATGTCGTTGGACGCGCCAGTCACGCGCAAAGCAACTAATTTTCAAAGCGGGAGCCTCGCCAGAAGGACAGGCCCAATTGTGTTGGTTTTTCAAACGGGGCGCTCCATGGAGTGAGCAGATGGATTGGTAGGGGCGTATGATGGAGGGATTTGGAACGGGAGGGCGCATTGCAGCATAGTTTTTACATCTTCGCTCTACTCTGGTCCTCCCCCTCCTCCTCCTCCTCCTCCTCCTCCTCCTCCTCCTCCTCCTCCTCCTCCTCCTCCTCCTCCTCCCACTCCTTCTTCTCCACCCTCCACCCTCCACCCCCTCCTCCTCCTCCTCCTCCTCCTCCTCCTCCTCCTCCTTCTCCTCCTCCTCCTCCTCCTCCTCCTCCTCTCTGCTCGCCCTCTCCATCTCCGCTGCCGCCGGCGTCGCAGTCGTCGTCCTCGTCCCCATCGCGGTCTTCGCGTCGTCCTCGTCGTCATCGTCCTTGCCCCTGTCCCTTCCCTCCTCTATCTCCTCCTCTTCCTCCTTCCTTCTTCCTCCTTCCCCTCCTCTCCTCCTCCTCCTCCTCCTCCTCCTCCTCCTCCTCCTCCTCCTCTCTGCTAACCCTCTCCCTCGCCGCTTCCGCTGGCGTCGCTGTCCTCCTCCCCGTCCCAGTCCTCGCGTCATCCTCATCATCGTCATTCTCATGTCTCCTTCGTCCACCATCTTGCCTTCCTCCTCCTCCACCCCCCCTACCTCCTCCTCCTCCTCCTCCTCCTCCTCGCCCTCCTCCTCCTCCTCCTCCTCTTCCTCCTCCTCCTCCTCCTCCTCCTCCTCTCTGCTCACCCTCTCCCTCGCGGCTGCCGCCAGCGTCGCAACCGTCGTCGTCGTCCCCGTCCCAGTCCTCGCGTCGTCCTCGTCGTCATCGTCCTCGCCCCCGTCCCGTTCCTCCACCATCTCTTCTTCCGCCTCTCCTCCTCCTCCACCACCTCCTTCTTCCCCTCCCCTTCCTCGTCCTCCTCCTCCACCTCCTCGCCTCCTCCTCCTCCGCTCCTTTTCCTTATCTAACTTCTCCCTGTCGCACTCCGAGGCCTGTCGAAAGGGAGGGCCGGGCGTTTCGCTTGAGACGCCCTCACCGTTTATGATCTTGATGTTTAAACACTAACAACAGTTTAACAGATGGAGGCCGGATGGTTTTCAAAATGTAGCTGTCGCCTTAGCGCCGCGCACATTCGTTTCAATTTTGCAGGAGTTTCACGGATTGAGGGTGGGTCGTTTTCGGAATGTGGTTCTCGCCATACACGAGCTTCACGGATTGAGGGGCTCGTTTTCAAAATGTGGTTATCGCCGTAGCGCCGCGCACATTCGTTTTACATATTTGCGAGAGCTTCACGGATTAAGAACGGGTCGTTTTCAAAATTTGGTTATCGTCTTAGCGCTGCGCACATTCGTGTTAAACATGTGCAATAGTTTCACGGATTGAGGGCGGGTCGTTTTCAACATGTGGTTCTCGTTTTAGCGCTTGCGCATTCGTTTTTCAAGTTAGCCAGAGCTTCACGGATTGAGGGCGGGTCGTTTTCATAATGTGGTTCTCGCCTTGAGCGCCGCGCACATCCGCTTTAAACATTTGCCAGAGCTTCACGGAGTGAGGATAACTCCTTTTCAAAATGTGGTTCTCGCCTTTGCGCCTCGCACATTCGCTTGCAACATTTGCAAGAGTTTCATAGCTCCTTTTCAACATGTGGTTCCCGCATTAGCGCCGCACAAATTGTTATAAACATTGCCAGAGTTGCCTTGGCTCTCATGGTTCACGCACCCGAGATGGCGTTTGGGAGCGATTCAGGACTGTCAGGGCGCAGTTACGTAGATTCTCGTCGGTCTCTTCCTCCTCCTCGCCTTGTTCTCGTTCTCATCATCACCACCAACATCATCATCAGCATCATCATTATCATCAGACTGCCCCTCATCATCCTCATCATCATAATCCTCCTCATCCTCCTCCTCCTCCTCACCATCATCATCACCACCATCATCATCAGCATCATCATCATCGTCGTTGTATTCATCATCATCTTTTGCAATCATCACCGTCACCATCATCTACACCAGTATCAACATCATCATGCATATCATCGTACACATCAAAGTCAGCATTAACATCATCAGCAGCATCGTCATCATCATCAGCATCATCACCATCATCATCGCCAGCATCAGCATCATCCTCAAGTTCATCACCACCATCATCATCACCACCATCATCAGCAGCATCATAAACATCATCGTCATCACCATCATCGGCATCACCAGTATCATAATCGTCATTACTATCATCATCATGCAAACCGTTATTCTTATCAGAATTATCATCACCAGTATCATCATCATCACAGCAACATAATCCTCCTCCTCATCATCATCACCACCACCAGCAGCAGCATCATCATCCTCGCTGGAGGAGGGGTGATGGAGTTGGGAGCTGACGCGCGTACATCACGCTGGATCCCTGCAGGAGGAGGGGAAGAAGAAGGACGAGGGCGACAACCTCCTGGACCAGGCGGGTGAGCTGAGGCAGAAGATATTGCGCCTCAAGATGGAGGATGACGAGCGACGCCGCCGGGAGGAGTCCGCCGTGCTAAAGGTTCGGGAGGTGATCCAGCGGTTGACCTCGGTCCAGCCAGAGCAGTTCGACGAGGTGAGAAAGGAGTTGCTCGACGCCTTTGGACAGAGCGAGGAGTGGATTGGCGGCCAGGCGGTCCAGCTCAAGAGTGAGATTGACGTGGCCGTCGCGCAGACTCGGCAAAGGGTCGCGAAGATCGTCGACCAGCGACGAGAGATGGCGATGGCGCTGATCAACAAGCTCGAAGAGCTGGGGGAGGCGGTGGAGAGGGGCGATGACCTGTTATCGATCCAGGCCCACCTCCCTCCCCCGCTTCCCCTCGTCCTCTCCTACCTCCGTCCTTCTCATCTCTCCTCGTCCTCTCATCCCCTATCCTGCTCTCCTCCTTCCCTTCTCCTACATCCTCCTCGCTCCTCCTGTTCTCCTCCTCCTTCCCAGACCCCCGACGTCATGATCTTTTCACAGCGTCGACCCCCAGAGGTCTAGACCCAGTCCCTGGGATCAGCGGTTCGCCCTGAGCGGTTGCTGGACGGTCCCAGGGCCCGGTCATGGCCCCGAGGGGGCCTAAAATTATCAAAGACCTCCTTCCCTCCCCCTCCTCCTCCTCCTCCTCCTCCTCCTCCTCCTCCTCCTCCTCCTCCTCCTCCTCCTCCTCCCCTTCCTCCTCCTCATCCGCCTCCTCCTCCTCCACCTCCCACCTCCCCTCCCCCTACCGGGAAATCGGTTTCGGTTTCGTGTTCGTGCGCGTTGGTTATTCCCCCCCCCCGAAACCTCCTTATCACCCGAAGGGTGGTCGTTTTGGTACGGAAGAGGCGTCTCTTGTCTGGTATTGCGTTATTTGGTCTCCTCATCCTACTGTTCCTCTTCCTCATCCTATTCCTCCTCCTCGTGCTTTTGGCCCCGTGCCCCAGACACGTCGTGGAGGAGTAGCCAGGTAGGTTCATGCTTTGACATGTTGATAGTTCGCAGACCTTATTAGGCCGTAGCAGGCCTGGGCTCTCCGCAGTTGCACGCGGGCCACAGGTGGCAGTGTCAGGCATGGGGGTGGGGGGCTTACCAGCCACCGTGCAAAGGGCCCGCGTGTAGGCCATGGGTGGCCACAGGCCGTGCAGTGGAGGGCATTGGCGCGAGTGTTGCACAGCATAGGCGTGGTAGTAGCCTCATCTTCACAAGTGTTGCATCCATGGGAGTACGGGGATTGGCACGGGGCAGCTAAGTGTGCTTCACAGTCGTGGGGTGGCCCTCCTCTGGGAAGAGGCCAGGCGGTTGTAAACCATCCTGCTTCGCAGCCGTGGGGGACTTTACTCGTGCATTCCAGGTTGCATCCCACTTGAACTAGCATGGCATACCAAACAGTCAGGTAGGTTCATGCTTTGACATGTTGATAGTTCGCAGACCATAGTAGGCCGTAGCAGGCCTGGGGTCTCCGCAGTTGCACGCGGGGCATAGGTGGCAGTGTCAGGCATGGGGGTGGGGGGCTTACCAGCCACCGTGCAAAGGGCCCGCGTGTAGGCCATGGGCGGTCATAGGCCGCGCAGTGGAGGGCATTGGCGCGAGTGTTGCACAGCATAGGCGTGGTAGTAGCCTCATCTTCACAAGTGCTGCATCCAGAACATGGCGTGCCACCATTGTTAGGGCACGACGCGGTAAAACATTACCCGTGCCTTAAACGACAGCCGTGACAATCCTCCTCCTTCTCCTCCTTCTACCCCTCCTCCTTCCTCCTCCTCCTCCTCCTCCTCCTCCTCCTCCTCCTCCTCCTCCTCCTCCTCTCCCTTTCCCTCCTCCTCCTCCTCCTCTCCCTTTTCCCTCCTCCTCCTCCTCCTCCTCCTCCTCCTCTTCCCCCTCCTCCTCCTCCTCTCCCCCTTTCCCTCCTCCTCCTCCCGAGGGGGTCTGGGTCCTTCCCGCTTCCAGGCGCTGCTCCCGCAAATCCAGGCGCTCGCCCAGGCGGACGGCACCAGCGTCGGCAGCGAGGCGTTCCAGGCCGCGAGGCGGACGGTGGCCTACCACAGGCAGGTCGTCACGTTCGCGAGGGGCGTGGCTCTCGCCAGGGGCTCAGGGGAGTGAGGAGAGCTTAGGGGAAGCAGGAGGAGGAGGAGGAGGAGGAGGAGGAGGAGGAGGAGGAGGAGGAGGAGGAGAGAGGAGGAGGGGAGGGGGAGGAGAGGAGAAGGAGGAGGAGGAGGAGGAGAGGAGGAGGAGGCGAGGAGGAGGAGGAGGAGGAGGAGGAGGAGGATCGAAGAAGAACGCAGTGCATACGCATAAACTGTCGGAGCTCCGCGAGGATCTCTTGGATCGGCGCTGGGACCCCCTGGGCGGCGTCTCCAGCGCCAGCCCTAGTGCGCTCCGCGCGCCAGGGAGAAGGGGTCCAGCGCCGATCTAGAACATCCGCGCGGACTCCCGACAGTCTTTGGTTTTGATGCTGTGTCTTCCTCTGCTAGAGGAGGAGGGGCAAGAGGGGCAAGAGGAGGAGGAGGAGGAGGAGGAGGAGGAGGAGGAGGAGGAGGAGGAGGAGGAGGAGGAGGAGGAGGATGAGGTGGAGGTGGAGGTGGAGGTGGAGGAGGAGGAGGAGGAGGAGCAGCAGCCGCCGCCGACCCCGCCGATTGGTCGGGATCGGGGCGGTCCGTCGTGGCGGTGGCGGAGGAGGAGAAATATAAAGGGGGTCGTGGATGAAGAGAAAGAGGAGGCGGTGGAGGAGGCCGCGGAATAGAAGGGGGAATGTTCGAGAGTGATGAGGAGGCGGTGGTGGAGGTGGTGGAGGAGGAGGCGGAGGCGGAGGAGGAGGAGGAGGCGGAGGCGGAGGAGGAGGAGGAGGCGGAGGCGGAGGCGGAGCGGAGGAGGAGGAGGAGGAAGGAGGAGGAGGCCGGAGGAGGAGGCGGAGGAGGAGGCGGAGGAGGAGGACGCCGAACCGCCGCGCGTTCGACCGATCGGCATCGGGGCGGCCAGCCGGGCCCTCCGCCGGCGGGGCGCTCCCCTGCTCCGGGGCGGAGGTGGCCAGGATCGGGGCCGGGCCGTCGGCCTGTTCGGTGGAGGGGGAAGCTCCTCAGTTTCTTCCTTCTGCACCTCCTCCTCCTAGCTCCTCCTCCTCCTCCTCCTCCTCCTCCTCCTCCTCCTCCTCGAGACCGCGCTCATTCTGACACACTCCTCACACGTTGTTCCATCCAAGGCCCCAGTGTCAGGAATCGCATTCGTGACCGCGCCTGTTTCTGGCACATCCCTCATACTCTTCGTGGCCCCATAGGGAGCTCCGCTGAATGAAGGTTCCAGTGGCAGGAATCGAATGCGTGACCGCGCCCATCTCGGCACACCCATCACACGTTTCGTGGCCCCACAGGAGGAAGCCCCACCGACGCCCCCAGTGGCAGGAATTGCATGTGTGTCCCCGCACTCCTGTGGGTACACCCCTCACACTCATCGTGACCCCATAGACGCCCCAGTGGAAGGAAGCGCATGCGTGACCGCGCCCATTCTGGCACACTTCTCACACGTTTCGTGGCCCCAGTGGGAGTTCCATCAGTGGCCCCGGTGGCAGGAATCGCATGGGTGTCTGCGCCGTTTGGGCACACCCCTCACTTTCCGTGGCCCCATAGGTCCACAGGTGGGGAACTCCACCGAAGGCCCCGCCGCCTGCTGCTTCCAAGGGCCACGCCGACAGACGCGCAGATGAGCCGTAATGGGCTATGTAACCCGTTGCGGCCGACTTTGGCGACCTTGTGCAGCGTCGCTCTGTCCTTCTCACTCGCGCTTTTGTCCTTCTGCTAGCCTCCTCCTTTAGTTTCCACGTGTCTTGCGGTGCTCACAGATGCGTGTGGTTGGGTATTTCGCCAGACAAATGTTTATCCTGGCGTGGCGTGTTTCGTAGATTTCTCATGTTCTGGCAATGTTTTCGGGTCCCAGGACCGTCAAACATTGACCGAGGACACAAACCGACCCCTGGAGGAGGGGGAGGGACCCTGGGGCCGCGCGTTCAAAACATCACACCGTTGCCGCGGACAGTGCCATCCCCAGGGGTACGCTCTCCTCCCGGATCGGCTGTGTGCAATCATACAATCTCCGCGTTAATTTGTCTCAAGGCCTGCCGCCATCCAAGCAATGGAATGTGTAGCGGGCCCTGCTCACGCTTAAGTCGGGCCTGTCCTTCTACTGGGGGAATATCCAAAACTAGTCCAAAAATAGCCTGGGGACGATTATTGTAGCATTTTTCAACCATTTTGGAGCATTTTCGGTATTTTTTCTTGTCGTCGAATATCCCCCTGTAGGGGGACACGCCCGACTTAAGCTCACGCCCTGTCCCCCCCCCCCCCGAGTCGCCCCCGATCTCTGCTGACCGGGGCGGCGCAGGGCGCGCCCGGGGAGGTGGCAGCCGAGGCAGAGCAGCAGAGATACACCCGAGCCCCCGCCAGCCAGCTGCGCTGGTCCTCCTCCTGCCTCCCGCCTCCTCCCCAGGAGGAGGGAGGAGGAGGAGGAGGAGGAGGAGGAGGAGGAGGAGGAGGAGCAGGAGGAGGAGCAGGAGGAGGAGCAGGAGGAGGAGGAGGAGGATCGAGAGGAGGAGGGGGAGGATCGCGAGGAGGAGGGGGGCAGGGCAGTGGGAGACCTCCAGGGGGAAGGGCGCTCCTCCCCGGGATGGGGGGCCACATGCGAACCCTACCCCTGCCGCCCACGACTTCTGAGGGGGAGGGTGGGGTTCACTTCGCTCGGGAGCTCCCGGGAGAAGTGAACCCCACCCTGCCCCTCAGAGATCGTGGGAGGCAGGGGTAGGGCTCGCATGTGGCCCCCTACTGAGATCGGCGGCCCGCTCACTATGTGGATAGACCACTCCTGAGTGCTTAGGCGCCCACTTGGGTGACCTAGCTAAGTAGGATAGAAGGGATATATCCCCTCCCCCCGCTCGGAAAGGGAGGGCGGGGTGCCTCCGAGGCCAGGGACCCTGGAGCCCCGGCCGACGCGGCCGCCGGGCCGGCGCCCGCGGGAGCTGCGGCCGCGAGGCCGCCCGGGATCCCGGCGGCCGGCGCAGCCGCGCGGCCCGCCCGGGCGGGCTTGGCGAGGGGGGAGCGAAAGCCCAGCCCCTTGCCAAGAGTCCGCGGCGAGCGACGGGGGGGACTGGCCGACCGCCCAGGGATCCAACGCACTGACAAAAATCAAGATGGAGTTTTTTCGTATTTTTCGGCCTCGAGGGGCCTTCGCTGGGCCCCTGGACCGTCAAAAAACGATTCAGGATGAGAAACCGGTCCCGGGGAATGGGTCGAGACCTCTGGGGGTCGACGTTATGGAAAAATCATAACGTCGGGGGTCTGGGCATTCATGTGTATGTTTTTTTTCGCAACCATCCTGTGGTGTTGGGTCCTCGTTTTTCCCAACCATCCTGTGGTGTTGGGTCCTCGTTTTGAAGAAACGGTCCCCGCGTTCCTCTCCTCTCTTCCTCTTCCCCCTCCTCCTCCCTCCTCCCTGTTCCATGCATTTCACCCACCCAGCACAGCGCTTCGTGGCCCCATATGGGGGCTCCACCGAAGATCCCAGTGGCACCGCCCGCATGCGTCCGCCACCACCCAGCACAGCCCTTGCTCCCTGCGTTTCACCCACCCAGTACAGCGTTTCGTGGCCCCATAGGGGGCTCCACCGAAGGTCCCAGTGGCACCGCAAGTTTCGTGGTCCCATAGGGGGCTCCACCGAAGGTCCCAGTGGCACCGCCGGCATGCATCCACCAGAGCCCAGTACAGCCCTTGCTCCCTGCGCTTCACCCACCCAGTACAACGCTTCGTGGCCTCATAGGGGGCTCCACCGAAGGTCCCAGTGGCACCGCCCGCATGCGCCTGCCACCACCCAGCACAGCCTTTGCTCCTTACGTTTCGCCCACCCTGTACAGCGTTTCGTGGCCCCACCGAAGGTCCCAGTGGCACCGCCCGCATGCGTCCGCCACCACCCAGCACAGCCCTTGCTCCCTGCGTTTCACCCACCCAGTACAGCGCTTCGCGGCCCCATAGGGAGCTCCACCGAAGGTCCCCCGTGGCACCGCCCGCATGCGTCCGTGCACCCAGTATAGCCATTGCCCCCTTCGTTTCACCCACCCAGTGCAGCGCTTCGTGGCCCCGTAAGGGGCCCCACCGAAGGTCCCAGTGGCACCGCCCGCATGCGTCCGCCACCACCCAGTACATCCACTGCTCCCTTCGTTTCGCCCACCCAGTGCAGCGCTTCGTGGCCCCATGACGGCTCCACCGAAGGTTCCAGTGGCACCGCCCGCATGCGTCCGCCACCACCCAACACGGCCCTTGCTCCCTGCGTTTCACCCACCCAGTACAGCGTTTCGTGGCCCCATAGGGGGCTCCACCGAAGTTCCCAGTGGCACCGCCCGCATGCATCCGCCACCGCCCAGCACAGCCCTTGCTCCCTGCGCTTCGCCCACCCAGTACAGCGCTTCGTGGCCCCATAGGGAGCGCCACCGAAGAAGATATTCACAATTGCGGTGCTCACAATTGCAGATGGTTGGGGCCTTCGCCAGGCTAATTTCCCAATCAACCTGTGTTGTCGGGTCCTCGTTTTGAAAGACAGCGCTTCGTGGCCCCATGAAGGCTCCACCAGGTCCCAGTGGCACCGCCGACATGCGTCAGCCACCGCCCAGCACAGCGCTTCGTGGCCCCATAGGGGGCTCCACCGAAGGCCCCAGTGGCACCGCCCGCATGCGTCAGCCACCACCCAGTACAGCGCTTCGTGGCCCCGTAGGGAGTTCCACCGAAGGCCCCACTGGCACCGCCAGCATGCGTCAGCCACCACCCAGTACACCGTTTCGTGGCCCCACAGGGAGTTCCACCGAAGGTCCCACTGGGACCGCCCGCATGCGTCAGCCACCACCCAGCACAGCGTTTCGTGGCCCCATGGGGGCTCCTCCGAAGGTCCCAGTGGGACCGCCCGCATGCGTCAGCCACCACCCAGTACAGCGCTTCGTGGCCCCATAAGGGGGCTCCACCGAAGGTCCCAGTGGCACCGCCCGCATGCGTCAGCCACCACCCACTGCAGCGTTTCGTGGCCACATATGGGGGCCCACCGAAGGCACCACTGGCACCACCCGCATGCGTCAGCCACCACCCAGTACAGCGTTTCGTTGCCCCACAGGGAGTTCCACCGAAGGTCCCAGTGGGACCGCCCGCATGCGTCAGCCACCACCCATCACAGCCTTTCGTGGCCCCGTAGGAGCTCCACCGAAGGTCCCAGTAGCACCGCCCGCATGCGTCCTCCACCACCCAGTACAGCGCTTCGTGGCCCCGTAGGTAGCTCCACCGAAGGTTCGTTTCGTGGCCCCACAGGGAGCTCCACCGAAGGTCCCAGTGGCACCGCCCGCATACGTCAGTCACCACCCAGTACAGAGCTTCGTAGGCCCATACGGAACTTCACCGACGGCCTTACTGGCACCGCCCGCATTCGTCAGCCACCACCCAGTACAGCGTTTCGTGGCCCCGTAGGGAGCTCCACCGAAGATCCCAGTGGCACCGCCCGCATGCGCCCCACCCACCCAGTACAGCGTTTCGTGGCCCCGTAGGAAGCTTTAGTAGCCCGCCCGCGTGCGCCAGCCACACCTAGTACAGCGCCCGCATGCGTCTCCCCCTCCCCTGGCCCCACAGGGAGTTCCACCGAAGGGCCCCGCTGGCACCGCCCGCATGCGCCCCCCCCTGGTGCAGCGTTTCGTGGCCCCGTAGGGAGCTCCAGAGAAAGAACCCAGCGGCACCGCCCGCATGCGTTTCCCCCGACAAGTACAGCGCTTCGTGGCCCACCTCATCGGGAGCTCCAGCGAGGGGCACCGCCCGCAAGCGTCAACCACACCAAGTACAGCGTTTCATGGCCCATGGGGAGCCTCACCGAAGGCCCCGGTGGCACCGCCCGTATGCGTCTCCCCCGCCTATTTCGGCACGTCCCTCACGCGCTTCGTGGCCCCATACGGAATTCCACCGAAAGCGTCACCCACAACGCGTTACTCACAACTGCATATGGTTGGGTCCTTCGCCTGGATAATTCCTTCTTCGAGCACCCCTCCCTCCTCCATCCCCTCGTTTCGCCCTCCCTCACCCTCTCGCCGTGACTCCCGTCCTCCCCCGGGCCGAGGGTTCTTTCCGTATGCGCGCCTGCCTTGGGGATATCCAGAGCGGGATGAAAGCAAGAACCGCCCCTTGCGGCTTGGCACGCGCGCGCAGTGTCCCAAGTGGCCAATGTCGGCGGCGAGCGAGGGGGGGAAGTGAAGGCGGCGGGGCTCCTCGAGGAGCCCTCAGGCCTTCCGAGAAGTTGTTTCGTGTCTTCGGGGAGGGCGTAGACGACTGAGCAGAGGGCGGGAGGACCTCCGAGCCTTCTGAGAAGGCCGCCCCCTCTCGCTTCTGCCCTGGGCGCGCCGCCACAAGACCACGACGGTTTTTTTTGTTTTTTTTTTGGGGGGGGGGGTGTTCGGCCCAGGAGTCGAGGCTCGAGGCTCGAGGCTGCCTCGTCGGGCGTCGTCGTCGGGCGCTGGTCGGGCTCGAGGCTCGAGGCTCGAGGCTCGAGGTTCGAGGCTCGAGGCTCGAGGCTCGAGGCTCGACGTTCGAGGCTCGAGGCTCGAGGCTGGAGGTTCGAGGCTCGAGGCTCGAGGCGGTCGGGCGTTGTCGTCGCTTCTCGGCTGTTTGCCGGCGTCGGGGTGCTGTCCAGCAGCCGCGCCTCGCCGGGAGCGTTCCCTGGGGCCGCCCAGGCCGATCGCCCCGAGCGGCGGCCGGAGAGCCGGGCTGTCCAGGCCCGAAGACCTAGACCTCCTCCTCCTCCTCCTCCTCCTCCTCCTCCTCCTCCTCCTCCTCCTCCTCCTCCTCCTCCTCCCCCTCCCCCTCCCCCTCCCCCTCCCCCCTCCTCCTCCGCCTCGTCCTCTTCCCCCTCCTCTCATCCCTCCTCCTCTCCTCCTCCTCCTCCTCCTCCTCCTGCTCCTGCTCCTCCTCCTCCTCCTCCTCCTCCTCCTCCTCCTCCTCCTCCTTCTCCTCCTTCTCCTCCTCCTGCTCCTCCTGCTCGCCCCGTTGAACAAAAAATGCACGGCGGGAGGTTTCTGTTGGTCTTCGGCCTCCGGAGGCGCTCGCTGGGCCCCGGGGCCGTCGAAAAGCAGTTTTATCGCCATGGAGCACCGGCCCTGGGGGAAGGGTCGGGGCTTCCCCCCTGGCTCCGGATCCGCCGTGCTCTGGTTGATTCTCCGATGTAGAATTGCATCGGAAATTCACCCGTCTAACGATACGAAAAAGGAGGGCGGAGCTTTCCGCCTCAGACAGCACGAACAGTTCCGCAAAGGCATGGCGGAAACAGCGACGGCCCGGCAAAGTGGGGTGGACATCGGCATCAGAGGAGCTTGAAAAGCAGGGCGAACATTTCCCCGCGACTTTCGGAATCGCCTGGAGTGCGGCGGATCAGGGGTCCAGGAAGCCATGAAAACATCACGACAGACGACTTTGACTGTTTCCGGCCCGTCGGGCCCCTCCCTGGGCCCTGGGACTGCAGCAAAAGCGATTCGGGATGGTGGTCCCGGGCAGAGGGGTCCAGCCCTTCGGGGGGCCCACCTGCCTCGAAGACCATGACGTCCGGCCGCGACGGCCCCGGGGCCCGCCGCCGCGCGAAAGACGCCGGGCGTGAAGACGCTGCCACGCCCGGGAGCCGCAGAGATGCCGTCATGGGGCTCCAGGCCTGCCGCGTCGCTCCGCGCGTGGGGGGGCCCGCCGCGCTGCGGCGCGGCGCTGCGTCCGCCTCGCAGCCCCCGGGCGCCGCGAGGCCCCGAGGCTCCCCGCCCCGCGGAGCGGAGCCACACGCTGCCCGCCCGCGGGGCCTTAGCGCGTCGCCGGGGCCGCCGCCGCGTCGCGCGAGGCGGGAGCTCCTGGCCGCGTGGGCGTCGCGTCGCAGGCCTGGAGGTTGACACCAACACCGATATATGTACATATATATATATATATACACATATCGGCGGTGTGCTGCCACGGAGGGAAGAAGATCCCGATCTCGGTGGTGGTGGTAATATTCTGGCTTCCAGGGGGGCCGAACTAGTACCACCAACACCGAAATCGAGGATCGTCTTCCCCCTATGGAGGCAACCCCCTGTGTTGGTGTTGGTGCCCACTTCCAGGCCTCCAACATTGGCCCTTCCTCGGAGGCGATGGTCCTCCTCGGCGCCCACTCCTCGATGCATGGGCGCCTCCCGGCGCCGGGAGGCGCTGGGGAAACCAGCTGCGTGAGCGGATTCTCTACCCTACCCTTGGCTATCCCCCCCCTCTCGTTCCCCCCGAGTGGGCATCGGCCCTCCCTCGAGGCGCTGGTCGCGCCCCTGCCCTACCCTTGGCTATCCCCCCCTCTCCTTCCCCCCGAGCGTGGGCGTCGGCCCTCCCTCGGAGGCGATGGTCGCGCCCCCGGGCGCAGCTGCGGCCCAGTGGCGCCCCATGGTGGCCCCAGGCGCCTCGGGCCGCGGCAGGGCGCCGCCAACTGGGGGGGGGGGGCTCACCGGCTCCGCCTGGCAGTCGAGGCCGCGGGGTCGGTCGGCGGCGAGCGAGGGGGGGGGCCCCTTCAGCTGATGGGCTTGTTTTCCACCACCACCAGAAGTTGGAGGGGGGAAGGAGGTGGAAGACGAGGAGGAGGAGGAGGAGGAGGAGGAGGAGGAGGAGGACGAAAAAAAAGAGGAGAGGAGGAGGAGGAGGAGGAGATGAGGAGGAGGAGGAGGAGGAGGAGGAGGAGGAAAAAGAGGAGGGGGTCCTCCTCCTCCTCCTCCTCTTTTTCGTCCTCCTCCTCCTCCTCCTCCTCGTCCTCCACCTCCTTCCCTCTTCCAACTTATGGTGGTGGTGGTGGAAAACAGGCCCATCCTTCATCGATGCGATTGCTGCCACATGTTTCAACGAATGCGCGCGGCGCTACGGCCAGAGCTCCTTTTTTTGCTTATGGGGAGGAGGCTTCTCAAAAGGCTCGACCCCCTGAGAAGTTTGCTGGGCCTTCCCCAGAGACGCAGAGAGCCTCTCAGGAGGCCCGGCGACCTCCCGAGAAGCCCGCCGCCTTCTGAGAAGGCTTCCTCCTTCTCACTTCCCGATGATGACGATGACGATGACGATGACGATGACGAATCGAGGCTCCAGGAGGGGCTTTGGACGTCTGGGGATCGTTTGGGAAGGCACTGGAGTGTGCTTTGGGCCCCACCTCCTCTGAGGAAAGGGCGCCTTCGGGGGAGTGGCGGCCCCCCAGTGGCGACCCCCCCTCCCTGACCCCGGGCCCCCTGGAGCCATGAGCAAATCATGACGGAAGGGGGTCCTAGATTTTGGGTCTTGAGGGGCCCTTAACGTGCTTCGCAGCCGTCAACAAAAAGATTCTGGATAAAAAAGCGGTCGGTCCCGGGGGTGGCTCGAACCTTGGGAAGATTTTGGGGGGTCGACGTTGCAACAAATAAAAAGTTGACGTCGGGGGTTTGGGACCCCTGATCCGCCGTACTCTGGGCGATTTCGCAAGTGGGGCGGAAAGTACCGCCCTACTTTTCAAGCTCCTCTGATGTCGATGCCCGCCCTGGTTTGAGGTTGCCGTACGTATCTGCCATACCATACCTTGGGTGAAGTATATGCCCCATACTTCTGAAACGGAAATGTCCGTTCTATACTTTAGCATCGTTCGGGGTGCATACGCGCACACTTGATACATTTTGAGAGGCGGAAAATCGACCAAGATACTGCGGATCCGAAACACACACCCCGACTTCCTGTTGTTTCAGAGCGTCGACCCCCGAGTTCTCGACCCATTCTCCAGGACCGGTTGTTCATCCTGAGTCGTTTTGCTGACGGTCCCGAGGCTCGTTCAGGGCCCCCAAGGGCTGAAAATAGGGGGCCATTTTTCGCTGAGACTTCTTCACGACTCGAGGGGGCCTGGGAAGGGGTTGGTCGGCCAAAAAATTATCCTGGCGAAGAACCCAATCGTATGCAGTTGTGGGTACCGCAATTGTGAATATCTTCTTCGGTGAAGCTCCTTATGGGGCCACGAAGCGCTGCACTGGGTCGGGGGGAACGCATGCGGGCGGTAGCACTGGGGCCGTCAGTGGAGCTCCTTATGGGGCCGCGAAGCGCTGTACTGGGTGGATGAAAATGCCAAATTGTGTGTGTGTGTGTGTGTGTGTGCGTGTGTGCGTGTGTGCGTGTGTGTGTGTGTGTGTGTGTGTGTGTTGTGTGTGTGTGTGTGTGTGTGTGTGTGTGTGTGTGTGTGTGTGTGTGTGTGTGTGGTGTGTGTGTGTGTGTGTGTGTGTGTGTGGGTGTGTGTGTGTGTGTGTGTGTGTGTGTGTGTGTGTGTGTGTGTGTGTGTGTGTGTGTGTGTGTGTGTGTGTGTGTGTGTGTGTGTGTGTGTGTGTGTGTGTGTGTGTGTGTGTGGGGGGACGCATGCGGACAGTCCCACTGGGGGCTTCGGTGGAGCTCCCTATGGGGCCACGAAGCGCTGCATTGGGTAGGTGAAAATGCCAAATTGGGCTTCCAGGACGCATGTGGACGGTCCCACTGGGGGCTTCGGTGGAGCTCCCTATGGGGCCACGAAGCGCTGTACTGGGTGGGGGAAAATGCCAAATTGGGCTTCCGGGACGCATGCGGACGGTCCCACTGGGGGCTTCGGTGGAGCTCCCTATGGGGCCACGAAACGCTGTACTGGGTGGGTGAAAATGCCAAATTGAACGTGCGGGGCGCATGCGGACGGTCCCACTGGCCACGAAACGTTGTACTGGGTGTGGCGGACGCATGTGGCCACCCCTACTGGGGCCTCCGATGGAGCTCCCTATGGGGCCACGAAGCGCTGCACTGGGTGTGGCGGAAGCATGTGGCTTGTACTGGGTGTGGCGGACGCATGTGGCCACCCCCACTGGGGCCCTGGGTGGGGCTCCCTATCGGGCCACGAATCGCTGTACTGGGTGTGGCGGACGCATGTGGTACCCCCACTGGGCCCTTACGTGGAGCTCCCTATGGGGCCACGAAGCGCTATACTGGGTGTGGCGGACGCAAGTGGTACCCCCACTGGGGCCTTACGTGGAGCTCCCTATGGGGCCACGAAACGCTGTACTGGGTGTGGCGGACGCATGTGGTACCCCCACTGGGGCCTTACGTGGAGCTCCCTATGGGGCCACGAAGCGCTGTACCTGGTGGGTGAACCGCAGGGAGGAGGAGGAGGAGGAGGAGGAGGAGGAGGAGGAGGAGGAGGAGGAGGAGGAGGAGGAGGAAGAGGAGGAGGAGACGCGGGGACCGTCTCTTCAAAACGAGGGCCCAACACTACAGGATGGCTGGGAACAAACAACACCACCCCACCTGCGGCCCTCCACGTGGCGCCACGGCCCAGCGGAGGCCGCAGCGCATAGCATGCAAAAGCCCACGCCAGATGTCCAGGCACACGCTACGGCCCGTGCGGCCGTAGGTGGGGTGGTGTCGTCTGTGTTCTGGCCCAGCGGGGCCCCCCATGGCACTGCCCCAGGCGCGGCCACGGCCATGGTCGCCCCGGGCGCCCTGGCGGCGGCCCCGCGCCGCGCGGCGGCGGGCGGCGCGGGCGCCAGCCAGGAGGAGGCAGCGGCCCCCCGGGCTGAGGAGAGCGGGGAGTGTCGGGCGTTCAGTAGTGAGGGGGGGGCGATCAATGGGGGGGCGTCGAGGGGGGCCCTGAAGGGGCCCTAAACGAGCCCCCATGGGGCCCCGAAGGGGTGCGAAAGGTGCACCTCTCTTACACCCCCGTCCATCGCCCCCCCATCAGTGAACGCCCGAGGGTGGAGAGCGCAGACGTGCTCGCGTCGCGGAGCAGTCCCAGAGGTCTGAGGACTGGGGATTTTTTGACTTCGTTGAGGACCTTTCGTTCCCCTATTCTGATCCGCGCGGACCTCCGAATTTTGAAGTTCATGAATCCCAGAACTCTGAGGACTGCTCCCAGAGATCAGATCCCAGATCCCTGAGATCTGAGGACTGTTCGTTTCGATCCGGCGGTGTTTGGATTTGTCGGCCTCCGGGGCCCGCTGTGGGGCCCGGGGGCCAGCCAGAGTGGATCCGGGACGGACGACCCCCCCCCCCGGGGAAGGGGTCGGGACCTTTGGGGCCGCGGATGGAAGAAAACATTTTTTGGCCCATGTCTGGGCTCGCGCCGCGGAGCAAAGCCCGACCGACGGGAGGCGTTGGGCCATGGTTCGGCCTCCGGGGGCCCTCACCGCGGACCCCCCGACACGTCACCTCCATGGCGTGAGGTCGGCGCGCTCACCACGGCTCGATGGATCGGCCCTCACCAGAGCCGGCTCTGCCATGGCCCCTCGCCCTCCACCTTCCGCACCTTCCGCGCGGCAGGTGCCGCGCCGCGGCGGCCGCCGCCGCCGCCGAAACCGCTGCTGCGGCCTCGGCGGAAGCCGCAGTGGCGGCCGCGGCGGCGGCCGCCGCGGCGTGGAACCTGCCGCGCGGAAGGTGCGGAAGGTGGAGGGCGAGGGGTCCCGGGGTCTGGCGAGGGCCCTGGAGTCCGAAGATTGACACTTGCCTCTTGTCGTGATTCCAGGTCCTGGCGTTGCAGTTGTTTCGCAGCGAGCGTCTTCGCCCGATGTCGGGCCACTGGACCCTCGCAGATGGAGGGAGAGCCGGCTTTGCCATGGCTGTGGCCACCGTGGACCCCTCGATTGGATCGTGAGGTCGATGGCGGCACGGCGCACGCGCCACGGGAGGCTCCGGGCACGCTGGGCCTCCGAGTGGCCCCCTTATATATCGGGCCTCGCGGGGCCCGGCTCGGCCTGAGAAGCTGGCCCGGGGGGGAGGGGGGCTGGGGCCTCCGGGAGCCCCGCGTGAGGAGAAGGGCAGGACATCGCACGTCTGGGAGGGGGCTCTCTCTCCTCTCTTCTTCCTCTTCGTTTTCTTCCTCTTCTTCTTCTTCTTCTTCTTCTTCTTCTTCTTCTTCTTATTAGTATGTTTATTCTTCCCATTATTTATACTGATCGTATTATTCGTAGTACGAATATTATTACTCTCGTTATTGTTATGGTATCCGTATTATTTGTCGTATTAGTATTGATCGTATCATTGCTATTCTTAGTCGTATTATTATTCGTAGTCGTAGATTATGAATGGCATTCGTAGTATTATTATTCGTAATACGACTAAATATACGATTAGTATCATCATTGCCATTACCTTGTTATGAACTATATCCGAGGTTCATTATTGTTATTATCATTATTACCATAATTACGAGTATGATGATGAGTTACCCGTATCAGTATTATTCACTGCGTGGGGATCCCCATATGTGCATCTCCTTGCTGGCGCTCCCTTGGTGGTGGGACTCGGTGAGGACGAATCTGGATTTAAGTGTGACTGAGCTGCCTCTCTCTCTGCTCTCTCTGCTCTCTCTGTCTCTCTCTCTCTCTCTC
>CAUYUJ010018493.1:200630-328130 GCA_963575745.1 Prorocentrum cordatum
TGCACGAAAAGAGCGACATGACACTGTGCTTGTTTGCTGACAGAGTCGGCGGTGTACAGGCGGGGGGAAACGTTGCTCGATGTGACATGGTACCCCGCAGAGATCAGCCAGTCCCCTTGGGGACGCCAAGCTTCAAAGGTTGCTGCTTGTCTCAGGTCTTTCGAGCCTACGGGGCCCGCCAGCCCCGCCCAAAAAACCAACAGGGCTCCCTAAATGCCTGGCCGCTCTAGATTGCCTCAGGATTCCCCTTCGGTGCTCGTCTCGGCCTCGGCGTCGGCCCCTCACCTCATGATCCCTTCCCTGGCCCACGCTCAGTTGTTCTGAACAGCGCTTCCTGTTTTTGTTCTTTCCTTTTTCCACTTTTGGGGTTGCGATCTACCAAAACGGAATCAAAACGGCGGCCCGAAACGGATTCAAAACGTTGCGCTCGAACCAAAAATGAAAAAAAAACGGAGTGCCAACACGGGGCCCCAAGCATGACCGGCGTTTGTGGGGAATCTGAAAACGTATTGAAAACGTGGCAACAACAAATAAAAAACGGCGCGGCAAGGCGCAACCCGGTACCGAATCTGAAAACGGAACAAAAAACTGGCACTGAAAACGAATAAATGGAACTCAAAACTGAAAAAAAACGGTAGCCCACATTCCGCAAAACGGAAAGACAACGATAACCAAAACGGAAAGAAAACGTCGATCTTGAAAACGGGGGAAAAAACGCCCCCAGCGCGTTTAAAGAACATTTAAGGCCCAGGGTCAAGGGTCGAGAGACCGAGGAGGATCGAGGAGAAGGAGAATCGAGCGTCGAGGATTGAGCAGTATGGAGGGGGAAGGAGGAGGAGGAAGAGGAGGAGGAGGGGGAGGAAGATGAGGAACACGGACACCGATGCCGACAACGACGGGAGGAGGAGGAGGAGGAGGAGGAGGAGGAGGAGGAGGGGAAAGAGAAGGAAGACCAGTGCTGATCGAAATATCCATCAACGATGTTACAATACACCCTTCCTCCAAATTCACTCTTCACAGACTTCTGAAAAGATCGATTCTCAATGCGGGAAGAACCACATTAAAAGACAACCGTCTGAAAATCTTCAACCGTGACAAAACCCCTGGGACTTACCCCAGCGCAACGAGTCAACGGCACTGTTGCGACCTGATGATCCCAAACCGTGCTAGAACACCATTTCTGGGACGCTAGCACTGCGAATTACCTTGACAGTCGCGCCCTGACAACCCTTAATGGTGGCAAAAATAACTTCTGAGACGTCAGCCAGAAACATCTTTGTAACTGCTGCAAAAAGTTAAGACGAATGTGCACGGCGATAAGGAGAGAACCACACTTTGAACAATAACCGCCCCCATCAATGAAACTCCTGCGAGCTGTTAAACGAGTGTGCGCGGCACGAACCACATTTTGAAAACCGCCCGCCACCCACCCGCAAAACCCTTGCACACTTGTAATACGAATGCGTGCGACACTACAACGAGAACCGCATGTTGCAACCGACCCGCCGTCCATCCGTGAAGCCCTAATGTGCGCGGCGCTAAGAAACGAAACGCCTGGCCCGCCCTACCAAACCGCCTCGGGGTGCGACAGGGAATTGTTGTTTTAAAGAAGGATGGAAGAGGACAAGTGTAGACATGAGACCCAACACCGATGTTACAAAAAACCCTCCCTCCAGACTCCCTGTTCATAGGTCCCTGCGGAAATGGTTCATAGAGAGACAGCCGTCAGAAGAAATCATGAACAAATGACTTCACCCCCAGATCCCACAAAAGGGATATGCCTCGCTGGGACACGAACAATACATACAAACACAACAATACAGTATAAACTTGATAGTATTCTGGCAACCCTGAATGCGCGCTGCCAGACAAACGAGATCCCGATTTTGAAAAGGAACCGGCCTGCATCCTGGAAGCAATCGCACATTTGCGCGACGAGTGTGCGAGGCGCTGCGGCGCGAGCTCCATTTTGAAAACGACCCGCCCTCCACCGTTGAAACTTCTGCGAATGTTGAAGACGACCGTGCGCGCGATAAGGCGACATCGCCAGGATGAAGACGGCTTGCCGTCCGTCCTTAAAGCTGCTGCCCACAAAACGCCCCAAATTCAAACATGGGAAGAACGTCGCGGGCAAAACGCTCTGCCCAGCCCATGGACACGGACACACACACACACACATATATATATATAGATGTATATATATACATATATATATATACATATATCGGAGGTGAGAGGGTGAGATCGAAGTGGAACGGAGAGCCCCCCTACCGGGAAATCGATTTCGGTTTCGTGCTCGTGCGTGCCGTGCGTGCGGGCGAGGCGAAGCTGCGTGGGCGGGCGAGAAGAAAGTCTCCTGTGGCTGAGGCGCGGCCGGACCAAATGTCTCCCTTCTGGGCGGCCGGTGGCCCGCGGTGTCCTGCCGGTGTCCCGCTGGTGTCCCGTGTGGCTGAAGCGCGGCCGGATCAAATGTCTCCCTTCCGGGCGGCCGGGGGCCCGCGGTGTCCCGCCGGTGTCCCGCTGGTGTCCCGACGGTGGTCCCCGGTGCCCCGCGGTTGGTCCCGCCGTGGTCCCGCGGTGTCCCACGCGAATGATGATGAAGATGAAGATTGATGATAGGAGATGATGATGATGATGATGATGAGATGTTGAGTTGATGATGATATGATGCTGATGATGATGATGACGATAATGATGATGATGATGATGATGATGATGATGATGATGATGACGATGATTTTGATGATGATGATGATGATGATGATGATGATGATGATGATGATGATGATGATGATGATGATGCTGATGATGATGATGATGATGATGATGATGATGATGATGCTGATGATGATGATCGAGTGAGATCGAGTGTGAGATAGATCGAGTGAGATCGAGTGAGATCGATTGTGAGATCGATTGTGAGATCGATCAAGGGAGATCGATCGAGCGAGACCGATACTGAGATCGATAGTGAGATCGATAGTGAGACCGATCGAGTGAGACGCTGGTTCCTCCCCCCCCCGAACCTCCTTATCACCCGAAGGGTGGTCGTATAGGTATATAAATAAGGAAAGCGGCTGGAAAAGGAGCATCGAACATCGAACGAGAAGATGAGGAGAAGGAGCAACGAGGAGAAGGAGGAACATCGAGCAAGAGCAGGACCCGTCCCTTTCTGGCCCGCGGAGGAGGAGACCTGCGCCAGCATGGCCGCCAGCCGTTCCTTCGTCCGCGCTAGGTCGCGGTTGCTGGCCCGGAGGTCCCTGACCTGGTTGCTGAGGCGCAGAACCTGCGGGTGCGCACCCAATGTTGGGCAACTCGCCATCGCTCGGACACCCATTCCCCGTGCATTGTTCGGTTTCGTGCGTGCCTTTATCTCGCAGGATGAATCAGAATGGTCCTCGCCGAGAAAAAAGGCACACGTCCGGACGATTCCAATGTGCTGGGACAAGGGCTACGCGGAACCTCCTGGAGGCCTCGCGCGGCAACTTGAGACGCAATGTACGTCGGATCCACGTCGGACTTACGTGGGGTTCGTGTCAGGTCCACGTCGGATTTACGTTGGATTGACGTGGGGGTATGGCCGCGCGAACGTCGACCCATATCTTACGGAACGGACGTGTGAACTAGACAATACAACTATTGTCCACCGCGCGAGGCGTCCAGGACATTCTTCATATCATGCGCGCCCACTGCTGGGCCAAAAAGGAAGAATAGACGGAAGGAGGGAATCGGGGGCCCCAAAGACGTGTGGTGACAGACCGCGCGGTGACCTCGGAACCCCAAGAGAATTCACCGCGCGGTCCGTCACCATGCGGTTTTGGGACCATGGGCGCTTCAATCGCCCGATGCGTCCTCGGAGAACGACCCGAATCCCAAAGGTCGGTGTCCCAACAAGGGAAAATTTGGGCGGGACACCAGAAAACTGAAAGCGAAACGTCCCAACCGTGGAAAAGGGAACAGCCAAACCCTGGAAAGGGTGCCCGTAGCCTAACCCTGGTAAGGGAAAGGCACAACTGTGGAAACCCTCGCCCGAGCATTGGAAAGCGCGGCAGATGGAGGAGGAGGAAGAAAAGGAAAAGGAAGAGGCGCAGGAGGAAGAGGAGGAGAGAAGGGGACCGTGCCCTCTTGGAACGCCAAGCTCGGAACGCCCCGCTGGCGCCGAGCGGCAGGCGCCCCGAGCATTGGAAAACGCGGCAGGAGCAGGAGGATAAACAGGAGGAGGAAATGGAGCGCGAGGAAGAGGAAAACCGTTGCCCGGCGTGGCAAATGACGCCAAACACATTATAGACGTCTGCCGGTTGGTTGATCGGTTGTCGACGAACCCGAAATCACCAAATTCAATCGGACACCGAATGCACGTCATCTCTTGGCAGACATCGCCCGACCTGGCAATGTGATTTCTGTCGGTTGCTGGTATGATTCCGAGCAGACTAAAAACCACCAACTTAGGTTGGGTCACCTGTGCGCACCTTCTGCTTGCAAAGGCGACCGACATATCACGGTAATTTCGACCAGTTGCCGGGTAGCTTCCGAACAAACCAAAATTACCGAATGAGGTCGAACCGCCTGTGCGCGCCATCTGTTCGCAAACATTCACCGAGCTACAACAATGATTTCTGCCGCTTGCCTGGTGGACTCAGACCCGGCCTCATATCACCCAAGTCGGGCGAATCGTGTCAAACTTTGAGAGGGCGAGAAAGAAAGAAAGAGAAACAAGAACACAGACAGACAGACAGACAGACAGACAGACAGACAGGCAGGCAGACAGAGAAAACTATATTTTTTGAACTCAATAGCTCTCCTCCACCAAATGCATGAAATCTGGCGGCGGTGGGAGACATCAGCATGCTAAAGCGAAATGAATCCGAATCGCCCGATGGCTCGCACGCCAGCACGCTGGGCGCAAGCCGAAGCCTGCCCGTCATATTGCACAGGGCGGCGGGCGACTGGAAGCAGGTGTCGCTCAGCTGCCTGCTGCCGCTGTCGCCAGAAACAAAGCGAAAGGACGGGCAGCACCGCTGAGCGTCAGTGACTGACGCAGAAGAGGGGCCAGCACGCAAGCCCGCAGCCACGCTCTCCAGGGCACTCTCGGCTCCAAGCGGGAGCACGGCCTGAATGCACGAAGGCAGGGGGGAGGAAGCGACGGCCAAAACTGGCAGAATCACCAAACAGATGCCGCGAAGCCTCTTCCTCCGCAAAAAGAAGATCGAGGGCGAGCCCGGTGCCACTCTCACCACTCCTGTCTGGTGGTGGCGCCGGGCTCTTGGCCACTGAAGCCGAAAGCTCAGCAAACAGATGCCGAACAGCCTCTTCCTCCGCGTCCAGAGGATCGAGGGCGAGAGCGGCGCCACTCTCATCTTTCACGTCGGGTGGTGGCGCCGAGCTCCTGGCCACTCAAACCTTTGGCTCAAAGGTACGAGTCTCTTCCGTGCAAGTCTGACCTGACTTGCCGCTCGCCGCAGCGGGATTCGGTATCTCATCGCAGCATGGATTCGGTATCTCATCGCAGCATGGGACGGGGGCAACAAGACTGACAGGCGCAGCAGGCCTGGCCCTGCTGCTGACAGCAGCAGCATCCAGGTGCGCACTGACAACAGACTTGAAGCACTCCGCTCTTGCTGTGCTGGGAGTGGCGGCCTTTGTTACGCAGTTGATTCCAGCCCGAACGCCTGGACCTCAATGGGGCCTCAACAACGCTCTCCGAGGCCACGAACACTAGCACCACAGGGGTAGCAAAAGCATTTGGTGCATATGAACAGCACCGAAAATTCGTCACAATCAAAGGCAATGACACTGTGATTGAGCGCATCCATCCTGGAATCGTGAAACTTGCTGAAATTGGAACACCGGCTGGGAGCAGGGCAAGTGGCCGACCGCTTCCCCTTGAGACATACCTCACAACACCAAAGCCCCGCCCTGGGACGCCACCTGCGCCTGGACCACAGGAGGGGCCTTCAACAGCTCAACGTTGGACAAGTCCAGGGGTTCCCAGAGAGGCGCTAGCCTGGCAGTTAGCCTGAGCGTGCAGCGGGCGGCGCAAACCATTCGGTCGATGGGAACTAAAGCATCCTCATCACGCGGATGCAGGTTGACAGCATGCTTCGCGCCGACGTCCGCATGGCGATTTCCCACCCGCATCCACCTCTCCCGACTATCAATGCCGACCTCGTCGACATCCTTGTGAACGGCAACCTTCTCACACGGAAAGAAGGGGGGGAGAAGGAGGAGTAACACTGGAGAAAGGCACCAGCGTAGACACGCTTGCCAGACAAATGAGATGAGCGAGGTTCATTGGCTAACCTCAACACGTTGGAGCAATCTGAAAAAAAACCTGGGCGTCACCAGGAAGGCTTAACACGTGGGCCCGAGTGTGAGCCGAAAGCTCCGATCCCTGCGGGGTCCGGGGATACGGGGCCCGCGCGGGAACACGGAATTCCGCCACGCGAGATCTTGCATCATCCACCGTCGCAATACAATAACCTGCTCGGCTGAGCTCACAGATGGGATGTCTGTGGCACGACCCATCAATAAACAGCAGGGCCGTTGGGCTGGGGAATAAACCAGTCATAACCTTCCACCCCGTGCACTCTGATAAGGGTGGTGGCAAAAGGACAGTAAGGGCCCTGGAAAACTCCTCCCAGGAAGAGAAACCGACCACGCCTGTAGGCGAACAAGCAAAGGCGGGTCAGCACAGGCGGGAAACCATGCCGATAGCAACGAGCTTCCAATTCGACAAGGCTGATCATCTCGTAAAACGTGCGAAGGCCAAAAATCATGGCACAGGAGCTTTGACCTTCGGCTGTGCCGCCTTCAGCTTTGACTGCTTGACGCCAGACAACGTCGGCAGCCCCTCGATGCTGACCAGCAGCCCAATACCTCCTGGGGCGTTGCTGTTCCCAGGCCAGGGCGAGGGGGCGTCTGAGACGCCTCCAAACCCTGTGCCAGGAACCGAACACCCCAATCGGTCTGTAGCCGCCACCCGGCTTCGACAGCAAAGCCAACAACGAGACATATGTCTGAGGAGGAAGAGCACCCAGAGCTCCCATGAGCGAGAGGAGCATGCTGAAACACTTGAGAGCCTGGTCGTCCAACAGATGAAAGTGGCGACAGTGGACACCGTCAAGAGAAACAACAGTCCCTTTTGTATTTCTTGGAGGCCGACCTGATGTTGTCAACGGAGGTGAAGGGAAAGGGGCTCAATAAGCGAGCCAAGGGGGCGAGCCCCTTCCCTCCATATCCCACAACGAAGCAAAGCGATCACCTTCAGCCTTGAGCAGCGACAAGGGATCTGACACCGTGCAGCCCTTGGCAGAAAAGGGTGAACGTCGGAGTCCATGGGGACGGGTCCCGAATAATCTAGTGCACACGTTTGGAGCCAGAATCGACGCCAACACGAAACCAGGCCGACCAGTCATCCCTCGACTTCTGACCGAAGGAGCTGGTGGCCGCGCCGAGCTCGAACAACAAACACGGCGGAACAATACCGAAAGAGCGAGATAGACAAACAAAACAACGCAAACGCGAGAGCGAGGGGAGAGAGAAAGGGAGGGCGAGGGTGAGACGGAGTGCCAGAGACAGGTAAGAGACAAGGGAATCTGCAGAGAAAGAGAGAGACAGAGGGAGATAACGAGAGAGAGAGAGAGAGACAACGATAGAGATAGCGAGAGAGAGAGAGAGAGAAAAATAAAGACAACGAGAAAGAGACACCGAGAAAGGGAGGAAAGGGAGACACGCACAGGAAATCTGTAAATTAGCCTGGCGAAGGGCCCAACCATATGCAGCTGCGAATAATGCAGGGTGCGACCTTTTCCTCACAGGTAGCGCGCCGCGACAAGGATGGCGCGCGGGGCGGTGCAAATGGCGGCCACGAAACGAGTGAGGGGTGCGCCAAGGTGGGGGCGGGGGGGGAACTGCATGCGGGCGCTGCCACTGGGGCAGTCGGCGGAGCTCCCGATGGGACCTCGAAATGTGCGAGTGTGCTCCCCATGGGGCCACGAAACGTGTGAGGGGTGTGCCAAGATAGGGGTACGCCAAGATGGGAGTAGAACTGCATGCGGGCGCTGCCACTGGGGCCTTCGACGTGGCTCCCTATGGGGCCACAATGCGTGTGTGAGGGGGGGGGGTATTCCAAGATGGGGGTGGAACTGCATGCGGGCGCTGCCACTGGGGCCTTCGGTGGAGCTCCCTATGGGGCCACGAAGCGTGTGAGGGGTGCGCCAAGATGGGGTTGCACTGCATGCGGGCGCTGCCAAATGGGCCTTCGGTGGAGCTCGCTATGGTGCCACGAAGCGTATGAAGGGTGCGCCAAGATGGAGGTGGAACCACATGCGGGCGCTGCCACTGGGGCCTTCGGTGGAGCCCCCTGTGGGGCAGCGAAACGTGCGAGGGGTGCGCCAAGATGGGTGTGGAACTGCATGCGGGCGCTGCCAAATGGGCCTTCGGGGGAGCCCCCTATGGGGCCACAAAGTGTGTGAGGGGTGCACCAAGATGGGGGTGGAACTGAAAGCGGGCGCTGTCTCTGGGGCCCTCGGTGGAGCTCCCTATGGGGCCGCGAAACGTAAGAGGGGTGCGCCATGATGGGGGTGGAACTGCATGTGGGCGCTGCCACTGGGGCCTTCGGTGGAGCTCCCGATGGGGCCACGAAGCGTGTGAGGGGTGCGCCAATATGGGGGGTGGAACTGCATGCGGGCGGTGCCAAATGGGCCTTCGGTGGAGCTCCCTATGGGGTCACGAAGCGCGTGAGGGGTGCACCGACATGGTGGACATGCGGAGGGCAGATGGAGGGATGGGAGGAGGGAGGAGGGAGGGGGCAGCGGGAGTGAACGCGGCGCGCAGGATGGATGGGAAAAAAGAAAAAGCGTGGGCGAGAGAGAGGGAACGAGAGAGAGAGAGAGAGAACAAACCATAAAGAGAGAGAGAGAGACCTAAAGCGCGAACTAAAAAAAACATGACACCGACAAAGAAGCCGACATATACCAAACCATATTGAAAGAGGGGAACGGAATTTGTGATGCTGTATTATATTTTTATGAGTTAGAGAAAAATCGAGAAACAAAAACAAGAGACACCTATCACAATACCCGCACACATACACGCACACATACGCACGCGCACCCGACACAGACAGACAGGCAGGCAAGCAACAGGGAGGCAAGCTGACTTGACAAGCAGACAGGCAACGCAAAATCGGAGAGGGAGGGGGCACATAACGAGGGAGAGAGAGAGAGAGAGAGAGAGATAAATCGCAAAAGGAGAAGGGCCAAGAAAACATGGAGACCAAATTTGGTGATTTCCCCACGCGCCCGCACCGCCAAACGAAGACGACAAACTCACCAAACTCGGGCGGAGCGGTCAAGAAACCTGGCCCGGGGGCCGCGTAGAAAACACACACGCACACATACGCTTACGCACCCGAAAAAGACAGACAGGCAGGCAAGCAAAAGGCAGACACCCAACCTGACTGATAGACGGGTAACGCGAAAACGGAGACCGTGAGAAGAAACAGAGAAAGAGAGAGTGGGAGAGAGAGAGAGAGAGGAACAACACACTGCAAAACAGAAGGACAAAGAAAACCAACGGGAGATACGTTCACATGGTGATTTCCCCCACACGCCCTTCCCGCCACACAACGCCGATGAGATCGCCAAGCTCGGGCGGAACGGTCGGGAAGCCTAGCCCACGGGGTCTCGGCGGCCGCGTGGGAAACGACCATGAAACGCACGCGCACACACATATGCTGACGCACCCAAAACAAACAGACAGGCAGGCAGGCAAAAGGGAAACAAGCAACTTAGACTGACAGACAAGCAAAGCGAACACGGAGAGGGGTGAGAGAGCGAGAGAGAGAGAGAGAGGGAGAGATAGAGAGAGAGAGAGAGAGAGAAATCACGAAACAAGGGAGATGGACAAAGGAAAACAAAGGGAGATATCAACATCTGGTGATTTCACCACGCGCCCCCCACGCCACACAAAGCCGATGAGATCACCAAGCTCGGGCGGAACGGTCTGGAAACCTAGCCTGCGGAGCCTCGGCGACCGCGTGGAAAACGACCATGAAACGCACACGCACACACAAACACACACACACACACACGCACACACACACACACACACACGCACGCACGCACGCACACACGCACGCACGCTCGCACGCACGCGCACGCAAACACACAGACATACACACACACACGCACGCACGCATACGCGGACGCATCCGACACAGATCGACAGGTAATCAGGCAAAAGGAAGACAGGCAGACTTGACAGACAGACAGGCAAAGCGAAAGGGGAGAAAGGGGGAACAGAGAGAGAGGGAGAGAAAGAGAGAGCGAGACATCACAAAAGAAGGAGAAGGAACCGAAAACAAAGGGAACGACCCTAGTGTGGTGATTTCTCCACGCGTCCACACCGCCACACAATACAGACGAAATCACCAAACTAGGGCGGATCGGTCGGAAAACGTGGAAAACGACCATGCGACGCATTCGCACACACGCACATATACGCTGACGTACCCGACACAGGCAGACAGGCAGGCAGGCAAAATGGAGACAGGCATACTAGACTGACAGAGAGGCACAGCGAAAACGGAGAGAGGGTCACTCAGTAACCACAGCAAGCTCCAGTCCCCGAGCGAACTAAGGACTGAAGAGCAGGGATGAAAGGAGTGGCGACGAAGTCCCCTACAACGGCCCCGAAAACGGCCACCGCCCGACAAGGAACGCCCTGCCGCGCAACCCCACGAGCTACAGAATGAGGCCCCCAGCTAGGGCGACCAACATCGGCCCCCAAAACGGCACGGCACAGCGGCACAGCGTGGCACCAGAAGACAAGCGTTCCGAGCCGACCGGCGGTGAAGCGCGGGCGCACACAGCCCAGCTCAGGAGTCGGGCACACGAGGCCCTGCAAAAAAACAGAGAGCACAACAAAAAGGAAGGGGAACAAAAACAAAGGGACAGGCCCTAATCCCGCCAGCTCTCTGGGCGCAGGCGGTCTGACGATTTCTGTATTCCCTCTTCCAAGAGCCCCTCTTCCATTCGGGAAATGTTTGCTCCTCCCCCGACCCCCTCCCCTGGACCTGGACGGTGAGGGTCGCGAGGTGTCAGAGGGTCCCAAGATGACTCCAAGAGGGCCGTAGAAGACGCCCAAGATGGCCTCCAAGATCGCTCAAGATAGCCAAACATGGCTCAAGATAGCTAACAGCATGCCTCCAAGAGGCCCCAAGAAGGCCACAAGACGGATCCAAGTACTTTTGGAAACCCATCAGGGCCTCCCCGAGAAGCCAAGATCCTTGAACAACCACTTGGAAATCGATGAGCTTGGCCTTCTCGCCTCTTCGCTTCCGATGCGCTTTTGAGGCCTCAAGATGGCCCCAAGCTGGCCCAAGAGAGCTCCCAGAGGAGCCCAAGAGGCCCCCAAGACGGCCTCAAGAGCGTCCAAGATCGCCGCAAGAGGGCCCTCAGAGCGATTTCGACGGCTTTTAGGGGGGGGCCTCGATTAGGGACCCCCCCCTTTTGATCGATGGCCTCCAAGATGACCCCAAGAGGCCCTTCGAAGCTCTCAGGAGTCCCCAGAGAGCCCACAGAGGGCCCCAAGAGGGCCCCAAGACGCCCGACAAGAGCCCCAATGAGCCCCAAGAGGACCCCTAAGACCCCCCAACAAGCCCCAAGAGGGTCCCAAGATGCCTCAGAAGAGCCCCAACAGGACCCACAGACCCCCCCCAAAAAGCCCCTTGGCTCCGAGAAGGCCTCCGATTCCTCAAGATAGCCTCCAACATGGCTCAACACGTTCCTCCCCCTCCTCCCTTTGATAACTCTGTTTCTCTATATATGTCTCTGCTTTCAATTTCCCGTCAGCTCTCGTGGGCAGGGCTTCTGAATGGGCTGGCGGGGATTATTTTTTTGGTCGCGAGCGCAAGCGGTACAGCAGCGCGCCGTCAGAGCGAAGCAACAATGCGACGGCCTAAGTTACGCACTAAGCGCACAGGAGCGAACTACGCTGCGGCTCAGGCTGGCGGGGACTCGCGAAGCGTAATTGATTTGGTGACCCACGCGCCGCCCCCGCCGCCACACGAAGCCGACGAAATCACCAAACTAGGGCGGAACGGTCGGAAAACCTGGCCCGCGGGGCCCCGGCGGCCCCAGGCCGCAGCACGCACGTGGCACCCAGGGTCACCTAAGTGGCGCCTCCCCTTCGTGTGCCTTCCAAGACCCGCCTGAGCTTCCCAAGGAGGCCCCCGGAGCGGTGCAGAAGTTCAGGGAGGAGGGGGGAGCGCGACCTGCGCCTCGAGGCGGGCCCGCTCCTCGGCGCCCTGCTCGAGCTCCCGCCTGAGGCTCTCTCTCCACCGCCGCTGGACACGGAGAGCGTGCGTCAGTCATCGTCGTCGTCGTCGTCGTCGTCGTCGGCGTCGATGTCGTCGTCAGCTTCGTCAAAGTCGCTCTCCTCCTCCTCCTCCTCCTCCTCCTCCTCCTCCTCCTCCTCCTCCGCCTTCTCCTCCTCCTCCTCCTCGTTCTCCTCCCTCCTGCACCTCCCCCTCGTCATTCTGCTCCTCCTCCTCCTCCTCCTCCTCCTCCTGTTCCTCCTCATCCTCCACATCCTCCTCCTCCGCCTCATCGTCATCCTCTTTCTCCTCGTTCCTCGTCCTCCCCGATCTCCTCCTCCACGTCCTCCTCCCCGCCCTCCTCCTCCTCCCCGACCCCCCCGTACTCCTCGTCCTAAATGAGCTGGCATATCAATATGCAACATGGGAACCATAGCCACGGCAATGCAGAACCGCTTGCTCAGAATCAGTATTGAAGCGGTGGCCGTAAGCCCCTGCAAGGAAGGCCAGCGGGCCAGGGCCCCGAGGAGGAGGCGCAGCGCAGGCAGCAGCAGCGCAAGGGCACGAACCACAGAAGCTGCACCCGAGGTGGTGGTGCACACGAAGCAGATCGGGGCCAACGCCAGGACAACCTGCTGGGCGATGGCTGGACGGCAGGAGGGCGTCAAGGAGCTCCAGGCAAAGGCGGCACGAGGCCCAACCACACCGCCATCGGGATAGGTAAGTGGCGCATCGACGAGGCCCACCCGACGCAATACCTGGGCGGATGGATCTGGTGTGAACGATGTGGAGTCACCGGCAACTTGTAGGACCACCGCGGCCGAATCGTGGCAAGAGTGGCGAGAAAGTTCTGCACGCCACGCCATACGCCCACGAAGAGAGGCCAGTGGATCATCCGCCGCGTGCGCCGCGGAAGAAATCCACGATGCAAGCAGGAGGCCCACGTCACAGACACTCAGCCACAAGAAGCGGAACAGATCATGACCGACGACACCCACTACCAAAGACTGGGACCCAGCAGTACCCACGCGATTGACCTAGAAAAAGAATTATCCCGGCAAAGCAACCTAACAGCGATGTGTAGAAGCATATCTGAAAGCATTCCCCTTAAGATTCAGATGAAAATCCAGTTGTCGAATTCTGCTGTTCTCGCAGTCGTAGTCGCATTCGCGATGACAGTCGCAGCGGCAACGGCAGTCGCAGTCACAGCCTCAGCCTCAGCCTGCCTCCTCCTCCTCCTCCTCCTCTTTCTCCTGCTCCTCCTCCTTCTCCTCCTCCTCTTCCTCCTGCTCGTCCTCGTTCTCGTCCTCCTCGTCTTGCTCGTCCTCCTCCTCCTGGTGCTCTCTCCTCCTCCTCCTCCTCCTCCTCCTCCTCCTCCTGGTGGTCCTCGTTCTCCTCCTCCTGGTGCTCTCCCCCCCCCTCCTCCTCCTCGTCCTCCTCCTCCTCCTCCTCCTCGTCCTCCTCCTCCTCCTCCTCCTCCTCCTCCTCCTCCTCCTCCTCCTGGTAGTCCTCCCCCTCCCCTCCTCCTCCTCCTCCTCCTCCTCTCCTCCTGGTCGTCCTCGTTCTCGTCCTCCTCGTCTTGCTCGTCCTCCTCCTCCGTCCTCCTCCTCCTCCTCCTCCTCTCCTCCTCCTCCTCCTCCTCCTCCTCCTGTGGTCCTCGTTCCTCCTCCTCCTGGTACTCTCCCCCCCCCTCCTCCTCCTCCTCCTCGTCCTCGTCCTCCTCCTCCTCCTCCTCCTCTCCTCCTCCTCCTCCTCCTCCTCCTCCCTCCTCCTCCTGGTACTCCTCCCCCTCCCCTCCTCCTCCTCCTCCTCCTCTTCCTGGTCGTCCTCCTCCTCCTGGTCGTCCTCCTCCTCCTGCTCGTCCTCCTCCTCCTCCTGCTCGTCCTTCTTCTCCTGCTCCTCCTGCTCCTCGTCCTGCTCCTGCTCGTCCTCGTCCTCCTGGTCTTGCTCGTCCTCCTCCTCGTCGTGCTCTTGCCCCTGCTGAAAATGTGGCCCAGGAATGGGAGTTCTGGGAAGTCGAAGAGCACGAAGTTGCCTACAGTTGGCTCCGGGCATTCAAAATGTGGCCCGGGAATGGAGTTCTGGGAACTCGAAGAGCACGAAGTGGCCTACAGTTGGCTCCGGGCATTCAAAATGTGGCCCGGGAATGGAGTTCTGGGAACTCGAAGAGCACGAAGTGGCCTACAGTTGGCTCCGGGCATCCAAAATGTGGCCCGGGAATGGAGTTCTGGGAACTCGAAGAGCACGAAGTGTGTGACTGTTGCATCCGGTTATTTTAAATGTGGCCCGGGAATGGCGTTCTGGGAACTCGAAGAGCACGAAGTGTGTGACTGTTGCATCCGGTTATTCTAAAGGTGGCCCGGGAATGGCGTTCTGGGATCTCGAAGAGCACGAAGTGTGTGACTGTTGCATCCGGTTATTCAGAATGAGCCTGGGAATGGAGTTCTGGGAACTCGAAGAGCACGAAGTGTGTGACTGTTGGTGAAAAACGAGGTGGACTCAACCCGCCCGGCAACTCCCAACACCTGCCCGGACCCCCCTGTGGAGTGATCTGTGAGCTGTTTTTAGCCCACTAGAAACCTATCAGTCTTCGCTGTTAGGTAATGAGAAATGCAACCTTCAAATAAGCAAGTAAAGAGCGCCAAGGAGCCGCTACATCGGCAGTCAGCCAGCGAGGCCAGTTCCAAGGTAGTGGACCACCTGACCACCTAGAAGGCGAAGCGGAACAATGAATGAGCATGGTCGGTAACCGCTGATGGGACGACCACCAACACTGGCTGGAATGGTGCATCCCATCCGTTACACAGATCACCGAGGACAAGCGGAATCAGAGGAGTCAAGGGGTTACAGATCAAGATCATGAACATCACGAACGGCTTAGGAACCTCTGTGAGGACGTGTGGAGGAGCACACGGAGAACCAGGCGACGGCTGATGACTAGCATGCAGAACCTGCCGCATGGCATTTGGCAGCAGGCAGCGGCAGCGCACATGCAGGCCTTCCGGCGGCGGAGAGACAGCATCCAGATTAGCAGCCGACCCAACAGTACGAGGAGGCCCCTCCCAGTCACTGCAATGTAAACGCACACCTGGGCGCCCGAGAACCTCACTCACATAAGCTGCAACAGCGAGGCCGACGACAGCAACGAGGAGCCCCCAGAAGCGGAGGAAGAGCATAGAGGAAACGACGAAGGGGGGCCAACAAATGTGGCACACTTCCTTCAAAAACAGGAGAAGCCTCGTTTCCAAAGCACCCGTCAGGATCCCTACGACCAGGCCTCATGAAGTACGTGCGGGAAGCCAAACTAGATGGAGAGCTGCGACCGCCCGCAGAGCAATACAAGGGAGACGAGAGCCAGAACCTCGAGGTAGGAGGCATGGCTGGCGAGTCAACAGATGGAAAGGCACATCCACACCTTGGGAGGATAGTGGGTGGAGGAGCACGGCGAAGCCTGCTGACACAGCTGGCATGGCGCCTGCGTGCCCTACATCCTCAAAGACTTGCAGGAGCCGACCTACCGAGCCCTTTTCAACGAGCTCCCAGGCCAGCGCAGGCAAACACGATAAAGACGAGCAGCAGAGGAGATATGCCGCCTCGCCTGGCTCAACAGTCGCCATGGCAGGCAGGTGCTGATGAGCCGAGGAGTGGAGGAAGCCGCGCGACAGCGCCAAAGGCAGAGAGCTTCCTGGGCGGGGCGACGACGAGGAACGCGAGGAGCGTGCCAGGCCGGAAGCCAGCTACGGCAGCGCCCGAGGAGACCAGGGCAGTGACCAGGCACTCGGCAAGAGGAGGACGCATGGCGAGCCGTGGCGCGCAGGCCGCGCAGCCGTCCATCAGGCTCCTCCTCGAGCTCTGAAGGCCCAGAGCTGCGCCGGATGGGCGAGGCCGAGCCTGAGGAGGCGCCTCGACAGGCGAGAGGCGTGCCGCGGGGCTGCTTGCCCAGAGGCACGCGGGGCCCAGCTCTGCGCGCATTGCCGAGCAGCTCACACCCTCGGTGCAGCCCCAGCATGGTTGTTAAAACTCCTCCTCTTTCTTCTGCTCCTCCTCCTCCTCCTCCTCCACCTCCTCCTCCTCTTACACCACCACCACCTCCTCCTCCTCCTCCTCTCCTCCTCCTCCTCCTCCTCCTCATTATTCTTGTTCTTCTACTTCTTCTGTTTCTTCTTCTTCTTCGTCTTGTTCTTCTTTTTCTCCTCCTCCTCCTCCTCCTCCTCACACAGATCCTCCTTCTCCTCACCCAGACCCTCCTCCTCCCCCTCCCTCTCCTCGTCTTCCTCCTCCTCCTCCTCCTCCTCCTCGTTGTCTTCCTCCTCAGGAGGAGGAGTGAGACTAAGAGCAGCAGCAAGCAGCAAGGCACAAGAGCTGGTCGGAGGATAGCGAGCAGGAGGGGCTGACGCTGCTGGCAGATCGCACGCATACGCATGGCCTGCATAAGGAGAATCATCAACAACACCATCTAGACGACGACGACGACGACGACGACGACGGCGATCGCTGCGGCGGCGGGGGTAGGGAGCACCACCATTCCCGCATCCTTTCTGACCACCCCACCGGCCACCCCCCGCCGCTCCTCCCATCAACCCCCCAAACTCCAACCCTTCCCCGACTTTGTCCGATCTGCCGCATTCCTGCCAATCCCCCCTCCTTTCCCTCCACCCCACTCCAAACCCTCCACCTGATCCTATCCAACCCGTCCACCTTATCGTCTCCCCCTGCGCCTGCCCACCTTTCCCCCCCCCACCCCCCACCCACCCCTCCGCCCCATCCTCTCCCACCCCTCCGCCTCGTTCGCCCAGGCGGAAGGCGGAAGCTGTCCGTCCGTCGACGGCGGCACCGCCAACTGCCAAGTGCCTCCAGTTCTGCCCCCCCCCAAGTGTGCCCGCTCCCACGCCTCCGTCCCAACCTCTCCCACCCACACCTCTCCCTCATCCTCCTCCCCACCCCCTCTCTTCCCCCTAACCCCCCACCCTCCGTCTCATCCTTGGGGAAACCAGAAGATGTACATACCGCTACTTCGTGGACCTCTCCCGTGGGTGTTCTGATCAGGATTTCGAGCCCAATCCGGCCGTGGCGACGAGGGAAGGTTAGCGATATCTTCCTCCTCTGTTGGAGACGGCCGGGGGTCTGAACTGGTTGGGACACCAGGAAATCGGCCAGGAGGGGGGGATGAAGTCAAATACGCTCAAACTCGGTCCCTGGACCCCTCCTGGAGTCCACTGGTGCAATGATTCGCACCAATTTCGTTTCTGACGGTCCTGGGGCCAAAAAACGGTCCCCAGGAATCGAAGAGGGCCAAACACCTTCTCGAACCCAAAACCTCGAACCTCGCCTCCACTTCTTGCTCGCCAGAACCAATTCCAGGTCACCTCCCACCCCCAGCCAGCTCCAGCTCCTCTGATCTTCCTCTTCATTACCCGTCCGTCGGCAGAAGTAGGTAGAAGCGTGAAGTAGGAAGGCAGAGGAAATAGATTGGGTTTCCGCCCGCCCCCTGACGAGGACGGAAAATGTGAAGCCACTCGATCATTGAAGTAGGAAGGCGCCCAAAACAGATCAGATTGGGACCTGGGCACGCCCGACGTGTACGGCACCGCAGCGGTGGGGGGAAGGGGGCCCTCCTGGCGGACTCCTGCAGGTGCGCGTGCAGCAGCGGCGCCGCTGGTGCCGGCGCGCTCGCGGGGGGCGCCGGGGGGCCCTCGGCGGAGGCGCGCGCCTGAGGGTCCAGAGCGGCGGCGGCGGCGGCGGCGGCGGCTCGCGGGGGGGGGCGCAGGGAGGCCGTCGGCGCTGGAGTACCATGTGGGACCGCAGACGGATCTACCCTTGATCCGACCTTGTACTGCGCCGGACGCAACGGCCGCGTTGCCTCTAGAGCAATCCTCCCCGAATGTGTCTACATACGCAACGCCACCCAATGTGTCTGCAGGCGCTTGTGGCCAGAAAGTGGAAACGATATTCGGCATATGCTCCAGAGATTGGTCTTCTAGAAGCCGGTCGACTTTGCCCTGCAACGTCGGCGGAAGCGCGGGTCTGAGGGTCAAGGCGAAGGCGGCGACGACGGCGGCAGCACGCGGCGGCGGAGGCGGCGCTGGCGCGGCGGGCGCCGGGGAGCCCTCGGCGGAAGCGCGGGCCCGAGGACCCAAAAGGATTGGGCGAGAAACGGTCGGGATTGGAAAGCAGATCTACCGCGTCCTGGCGGGGGAGCGACTGCGATCGCCTGCGCCCCCGCGCCAGGCACCTGGATGTGCCTCCCACTGGCGCGTGTTTCACGGGCTGCAAGACGCGTTGTCCTTGCAGCCGCGGGGCTTGTGGACGAACGTGCCCGCCCCAGGTAGCATCACCGGACATAGACAGCGCCGCACGCCCTCCTCCTCCTCCTCCTCCTCCTCCTCCTCCTCCTCCTCCTCTTTCCTCCTCCTCCTCCTCCTCCTCCTCCTCCTCCTCCTCCCGCTCCCTCCTCCTTTCTCCCATCCCTGCATCCGCCCTCCGCATGTCTCTATTTCGGCACACCCCTCACACGTTTCGCGGCCCCATAGTAGGGAGCTCAACCAGAGGCCCCAGTGGCAGGGTCCGCATGCGGTTTCACCCCATTTCGGCGCACCTCTCACACGCTTCGTGGCCCCGAAGCGAGCTCCACCGAAGGCACCAGTGGTAGGGCCTGTATGCAGTTCCACCCCGAATTCTGGCGCACCACTCACACGGTTCGCGGTCCATAGGGAGCTCTACCGAAGGCCACAGTGGTAGGGTCCGCATGCAGTTCCACCCCCATTGCGGCACATCCCTCGATGGAGCTCCACCGACCGCACCAGGGGTAGAGTCCGCATGACGATGCGCACCCAAATTTCAGCGCACACCTCACACGCGTCGCGGCGCCATAGGGAGGCTCCACCGAAAGCACCAGTGGTAAGATCCGCATGCAATTCTGACCCCCAATTCGGCGCACCCCTCACCCGTTTCCTGGCCCCGTGGGGAGATCCACCGAATGCCCCGTGGCAGGGTCCGCATGCGGGTGCTCCACCGAAGGCAACAGTGGCAGGGTCCAGATGTGGGTCCGCCCACACATTTGGCGCACCCCTCACCGACCGAAGGCACCAACGACAGGGTTCTCATGCGGTTCCACACCCCGAATTCCAGCGCACCCGTCACACGTTGCGTGGCCCTGTAGGGAGCTCCACCGAATGTCCCAGTAGCAAGGCCAGCATGCGGTTCCACAACCCATTTCGGCGCACCCATCGCTTATGGTTGGGTCCTTCGCCAAGATCATTGTCAATCCCGGGGATGCTTCGGTGTTGCGGATCCATGTTTGATAGTCCTGGGGCCAGTTAGCTCGGGTGCGCCGAAGACGGGGGTTAGTCCGCCACCTGTCCTCTGGCACGAAGCAGAGTGCTCCAAGGCTCACACAGCCCTGCGAGGTAGAAAATTTGGAAAGGCCGTGAAAACCCAGACCCCAAATTTCACAGGCGGTCCCAACCGCTCTTGGGGTGTGCCGCGTGAACCTCCCGGACGGTCCCCTCGCTCTGGAGGGCCCCAAGACGGGCCAAGACAGCCTCCGAAGGCCGCCCAGACGGTCCAGGAGGGTACATAATCGCCGAAAGACCGCTCCAAGACTCCCAGGATGCCTCCAGACGGCCCAAGATGCCTCGCAGATGCCCCAAGAAGCCTCCAAGGGCACTCCAAGGAGGGTCCAAGAGATAAAATCAGCTATGTTTGATGTTTTTGAATGGCTTTGGCGTTCTTGCCTTTTCGGCTTCCCGACGTTCCAAGACAGCAACAGAGGCCCCCACTATCGCAACAAAACAACCGAAGAGGCCTCCAAGAGGGCTGCAAACGGCCCAAAAGGGCTCCAAGACGGCTCCCAAGAAGTCTCCCACAACCCAGACACGGTGGCGGGATGGGCCGAAAGTCATGAGATCCGCCGCCCCCTGTGGTCTTGCCACAGGGGTGCACGGCGTGCTGGATGATTCAATTTTGGTTTTGGTTCTTTTTCTAAAAGAACTCCCCAGTGGGCTTCGGCCCGTCCCGCCGGCCACCCGCGCGTGTCCCAAAATGCGTCTGTCAATGCCCAAAAACGGCCGTTTCGCTCGGGACATCCTCAACAAATCGCGAAGATGGCCCAAGATGGCCTCCAAGTCCGCCCGAGATGGTCCAAGACGGCCTCCAAAACGGCCCAAGAGAGTCCAAGACGGCCCAAGACGGCCCAAGAGGCCCCCCAGAGGCCTCCCAGACGGCCCAAGAGGCCTCCAAGAGGTCCTCCAGGAGAGTCCGAAGAGGCCAAAATCATTGATTTTCCTTGGTTTTTGAAGGATTTTGGCATTTGCGCCTTTTCGGCTCTCCGACGGCTCAAGACGGCCCAAGAAGCCCCCAAGATCGCCCAAGAGGCCCCCAAGAGAGCCCCATGATGGCCCAAGTGGCCTCCAAGATGGCCCCTAGAGGGCCCCAAGAGGGCCCAAGAGGCCTCCAACACGCCCAAGATGGCCTCCCAGACGCCCAAGATGGCCTCCAAGACGGCCCTGGAGCATTCCAAGCGGGCCCCAAGTCGGCCCATAGAGGCCCCCCAAACGGCTTCCGACGGCTTCAGACGTGCCAGGAACCCACCAAGATGGCCGAAGTTGGCTCGAAGCTGGCCCGAGACGGCCCACAAAGCCCCAAAGATCGCCCAAAGCTTGCCCAAGAGGCCTCCAAGACGGCCAAGATGACCTTCAAGATGCCCACGTGTTCCCCGAAGGCTTTCCAAACCGATTCGGGGAACACGTGGTCCGATAGCTTGGCAGGTCTGGCCTCAACGTTCGGCCACATAGGCGCTTCCAAAAAGGCAGGGGGCGGCGGTGATTCGCCGTAGGCGTCTTCGATCCGCCGCCCCCTGCTTGCAGGGGTGCACGGCGTGCTGGACGTTTCAGGTTTTGGTTTTGGTTCTTTTTCTAAAAGAACTCCCCAATGGGCTTCGGCCCGTCCCGCCGGCCACCCGCAAGTTTCCGAAAATCCGTCTGTCAATGCCTTTGTTGCCCCAACTTGGCCCAAGATGGCCTCCAAGACGGCCAAGATGGCCCAAGATGGCCTCCAAGATGCCTCCCAGACGGCCAAGATGGCCTCCAAGACGGGTAAGATGGCTCCAAGATGCCTCCAAGACGGCCCAAGATGCCCTCCAAGACGGCCAAGATGGCCCCAAGATGCCTCCAAGATGGCCCAAGAGGCCTCCAAGACGTTCTCCAGGAGAGCCCGAAGAGGCCAAAATCATTGGTTTTCCTTAGGTTTTTGAAGGTTTTTTGCGTTTTCTTCTTTTCGGCCTTCCGACGGCCCAAGAGGCCCCCAAGATCGCCCAAGAGGCCTCCAAGAAGGCCCTATGACGGCCCAAGGGCCCCCCAAGACGGCCCCAAGAGCGCCCCAAGACGGCCCAAGAGGCCTCCAAGACGCCCAACATGGCCTCCAAGACGGCCCTGAAGCGCCCCAAGAGGGCCCCAAGACGGCCCAGAGAGGCCCCCAAGACGGCTCCAGACGGCGTCAGACGGACCAGGAACGCCCTAAGACGGCCAAAGAGACCCCCAGGAAGCCCCCAAAGGCCCCCAAGAGGCCCAAGGAGGCCCCCAAGATGCCTCCAAGAGGCCTCGAAGAGGCCCCCAAGAAGCCCCCAACAGACCCCAAGGGTGCCCCAAGAGACTCCTAACAACCCTCATCCTCCTACTCTATTTCTTCCTCTTCCTCTTCCTGTTCATAATCATTCTCTCCCATGTGTTCCCCGAAAGCTTTCCAAACCGACTCGGGGAACTCGTGGTCCGATAGCTTGGCCAAGCTCTAGTCCAACTTTCGGCCACATCGGCGTTTCCAAAAAGGCAGGGGGCGGCGGTGATTCGCCGTAGGCGTCTTCGATCCGCCGCCCCCCTGTTGCTTTATCACAGGGCTGCCTGGCGTGTTAAACTGTTGTTTGTTGCTGGTTCTTTTTAAGACTCTCCCCAGGGCTTCGGCCACACGCACCTCAGCGTCCAGAAAGAATCCTTCTAAGACGGCCCCAGGAAGGCCAGCCCAAGAGACCCCTCCAAGATGGTCTCCAAGACGCCTCCAAGACGGCCAATATGGCCCCAAGAGGGCCCAAAGTGGCCCCCAAATGAACCCAATACGGCCCAAGGTGCACCCAAATAGCCCCAAGCCGGCTTCAAGATGGCTCAAGAGAGCTCAAGAGGTCCCCAAGAGGCCTCTAAAAGGTCCCAAATAAAGCCTCACGAGGTCAACATCAGTAATGTTCCGTAGGTGTTTGACTGATTTGGGCAGTTGCTTCTTTTCGGCGTTCCGACGGCCCAAAACGGCCGAAGAGCCCTTAACATTGCCCCCAGATCGCCCAAGAGGCCTCCAAGATAGCCCCGGCCCCAAGAGGGCCCCCAGCGTGCCCAATAGGTCTCCCAAGACGCCCAAGATGGCCTCCAAGACGGTCCATGGTGGCATCGCAGATGCCTGCAAGACGGCAACGATGTTCCAGAAAGAGCCCAAGGGTGCTACACGATACACAAAAGACACCCCGAGATGCATCCAAAACGCCCCAAGACAGCCTCAAGATGGCCCAAGACAGCCCAAGAGGCTCCGAAGAGGCCTCCAAGATCGCAGAAAAGGCCTCCAACAGGTCCTCAAAGAAAGCCCGATGAAGCAGGACGACATTACTTTCGCAAGATGTTCAACAGATTGTGGCATTGCTTCTTTTCGGCCTTCCGACGGCCCAAGACGGCCGAAGAGCCGCCCACGATCGCCCCAAAATCGCCTGCGAAGCCTCCACGAAGTCCCCATAACGACCCACGAGGCACCGACAACTGCCCCAAGATGGATCCAATACGGCCCAAGAGGCCTCCAAAACGTCGCACATTGCCTCCAAGAAGGACAATCTGGCCTTCAAGACGGGGAAGATGGGCCCAAGACGGTCCCACGACCCCCTCAATGCGGCCAGGCTGGCCTCAATACAGCCTAAGACGCCCTAAGAGGGCTCCAGGAGTTCCCCAAGACGCCGCAAGCGGGCTCCAAGAGAACATCCAGGAAGTGCACATCAGCGATGTCCTCCGAGCGTGTCAAGAATTTCAACGTATCGCATTCTCTAGCTTCCGACACCCCCGAAGGCCCAATATGCCTCCACGATCGTCCCAAGACAGCCCACGAGGCCCCTCAACATGCCAGTAACATAGCCCAAGGAGGCCCCGAGACGGCCCAAGAGGCGCCCAAGACGGCTCAAAAGCGCCCAAAGAAGAACCCATGACTGCCCAGAGAAGACCCCAACGCAGCCTCCGAAGGCGAACAACTCCACTAGAGGCCCCCGGGAGGCCTCAGGAGGCTCCTGAGCTGCCTCTCAATGAGCCCCCAAGACGCTCACAGAAAGCCCCGAGGAGGCCCCAAGAAAGTCTCGAGCGGCATCCTCTTCTTCCTCTCCCTCCCTGCCATCCTCGTTCCCCTTCTCCTCCCCAGCATCCTCCGTTCTCTTCCGCTCTGTTGGGGGAACACACAGACCAGTAGCCTTGCCAGACTTCGGCCCAGCGTTTGGCCACGTGAGCGTTTCCAAAAGCAAGAAACAGCATGCCAATACGAACACCACTGCCAAGATGAGTAACCGTCAGGATGCAAGTGACCATGCCTTCTGGGGCATGTTCGTGTCCCTGGCCGTGATGCCCACACTCCCTAGTCCCCCCCCCATGTGTTAGCGGGCGGAGAACGGTATATAATACGCATATCCGCCTAACATCGGACGCCTTCCCCCCTGGGCGGCTGGAAAGCTTACACCCCCCACGTGGCACCGTAAGGGCATCAACTTTTCAGCCGTCTGGGGGACAAGCGTCCCCGACGGCGGGACAGTTTATGTGATACCGTTCTTCGCACCCTCAATGTTCGACGCCCTCGACATGCCACTCAAAACTGCCCCCAAGGGGGCCCCAGGGCAATGCACACACGATCCCAGCGTGGCTCTAAGAATCCTCCAAGCGGCCGTCGCGAGAGAAGGTCCGCGAAGGCCTCCTCCTCCTCCTCCTCCTCATCGCCCGCCTTCTCCTCCTCTCTCCTTTCTCCTCCTCCTTCGCCTCCTCCTCCTCCGCCTTGCCCGCCTTTTCCTCTTCTCCCCGTCCTCTTCCTTCTCACCTTCTCCTCCTCCTCCTACTGCTCCTCCTCCTCCTCTTCGTCCTTGTCGTCGTCCTCCTCCTCCGCCTTCTCTCTCCTTTCTCAGCCATCTACTCCTCTTCCTCCTCCTGCTCCTCCTCGTTGCCCTCTTCATCATCATTCCCTTGTCGTCGTCGTCCTCCTCCTCCTCCTCCTCCTCCTCCTCCTTCTACCTCCTCAACCACCTGGTCCTCTTCCTCCTCCTGCTCCTCCTCGTTGCCCTCCTCCTCTTCGTTCCCTCATTCAACCTCATCACCCAAACAACTCTCATGGGCATCGTTGCCGGATGGTCTGGTGGGGATTTTTTGTTCGCGAGCGCAGACGAAAAAAACCGCGCGTCGTCCAAAACTACGGCTAACGAGCAGAAGCCTAAATTGCACACGGGGAGAGGAGAAAGGAGACAACGAGAGAACAGCGGGAGGTGAGACAAGCCGGGGCGGGCCGCAAGTCTGATGGGGATACTTTTGCGTCGCAACCGCAGGCGAGAGCGCCAGCGGCGAGTAAAATCCGAGCGGGCCGCGCCAAAGCCTAATTGCCTAACGCCGATGGGCCGGCGACCTAAGCAGCACCTAAGAAACTCTCTGATGGGGATACGCGAAGCATCAATAATTAGGTGCGCAAACGTGCCAAATGGGCACTACGACAGGCAGCAGCCAAGGAGGTTGGCAGGCGGACTCTCTGCAGGCCCTTTGAACGTGTCTAACTAGAAACTGCAACATACACATTTGAAGCACTCAACGCTTCGCAACTGTTCACTCGTGCTTGCTGAAGACATGATCCTCGTCCTCGTCCTTCCCGTCCTCCTCCTCCTCCTCCTCCTCCTCATCGTAATGTCGAATTGCTCCGTCCTCCCTGCTCACTCCGCTGCTCTTTCTTGTGTGCACCTCCTCCTCCTCCTCCTGCTGCTCCTCCTCCTCCTCCTCCTCATGCGGTCTTCAATCATGCACATCCCTTGTCCCCTATCCTTACACTCCCTGCTCCTCCGCTCTCCTGTCTCCTCCCTCGTCAATCCGTAATCATTGCTGCTGGTCTCTCTCTTCTGTTCTGCTTCGCAAGTTCCAACTCTCCCGCACCGTATGGCGGTCTCCTCTTTAACATCTGGAAATCATTTTCGCATGTACCGTGTCTCGGGCTTCTCTAGCGCTCCACCTGCGGCAGTTCAAACACTGGCTCTGACAGCGAGCCTTGAACTCCTCTATCTTCTCATGCTGCGCGCGGACCACCTGGACCGAGAGGGGCAATGATTCGACTGGGCGAGAATAGTGCCCCCACGTTTCCGTCCCTCCCCTCACTGCTCCCCTCCATGCCCCCGGCTCCACCAAGACTCTACCACAAACCATGTGGGGTCTGCACGGGAGGGCCCTCCGACACCCGGATCCTCCACGGAGACCTGGCGATACGCAGCCAGCTCCATGGACCTCCAGAAGCGGACGTGCGCGCTGGCAATGTATCAGGTGCACACTCGTTACTTGTGTGCACGTGTACTCTCCCACCAATCCAATATGCGTATGCGTGTTCGTCCATCCGAATAAATCGGTTCCCGCAGAAACGTCACACGTGCGCGTTTACTTGTCAGACTGACCTGCACGCATGCGTGCATGCGCATGCCATCGCGCTGTCGTGCCATTCAGACACGCCTTACCACCGCTGGCAAGTGCCGCCAGAACGATCTCCGAGTCCAACGCTCCCAATCGCTATGAACAACACGTGTGGTTCCCCCTTCCTTGGGTGTCACAGTGGAGTCCTTTGGTATGGCAATGGATCACCTGGCTATGCCTCTGGGTACCCTCGTACCTTGTTAGACTGCGTGGGTATGCTAATTCTGTCATTCGCTGTGGGTAACTTGGGTATGCCAATGCATCCCTTGGGAATGCCAGTGGATTCCCTGGGCATGTCAGTAGATTATGTCGGCATGCCGATTCTATTACATGAGTGTTCCAATGGAGTACACTGTAACCTAACGAAGCCTACTGAAGTCCAACGGAGTCCAGCGGGGTACCATTAGCTACATTGGAGCCAAATAGATTTCCATGGTTTCCAATGGACGCGAATAGAGTCCAGTGGAGTCCAGTGGATACGAATGAAGCCCAGTGGAGTCCAACGGAGACCAATGGATGCCAATGGAGACCATTGGAATGCTACGATTTCTGGTGAGGCACATGGGATCTAAGGGAACCCGATGAAGAAAATGAGCAAGTTATAGTGCTTCCAATCCATTCGACTATTCCTCTATGGAGTCAACTCTGGTAGATGTGATGAGGATGCGAGTGGGAGGCGAGCATAATGAGGACGCGGGACACGATTATGAAAATGACGAGCGGGAGGAGACAACTTATGCAGGAGAATACGTTGTATTGGGAAGGGGAACACGTGGAAGAGGATCCGAGGGGCAATGATGTTTTCGACTATGGGGAGGAGCATGAGGAGAAAAACTTAGGAAAATCATGGCGGCCACTGTGCATATGGTGCTGACATCCGGAGGGAGACGTGGAGGCAGAATGTGAGTTGACTGTGGTTGTGTTGGTGATGCGAAACAGGACGAGCAGGTGGAGGATTAAAACGATGGCGGTACGGCGGTATGGCGATGATAACCAAGACGATGAGAACGAGGAGGATGGCCATGAGGAGGACAACTCGGATGCGCCGAGGGTGATTCTGATGAAAAGGAAATCGAGGCGAGTTGGAATCTGATCATCAAGGGAGTGCAATGATAATGCTGGTCACGAACCACGGCGGGAAACTTAAGGTGACGCGCGCTGGAAACGAATCCAGACCGACAACGAGCAAGCAGGCAGTGCCAGCTGTGAGAACGCCTCAGAGAGGGCATGGAAGCGGACACCTGCTTCTAGCACAGGCCTGCCTAGGGCGCCCTCAAGTGCCCCACATGGGGAGCCCGCTGCAACAGGCTCTTGCAGAACCCTGCCATACACGCACACACACACACAAACACACACACACACAAGCACACACACGTTCCCCCCCCCCACACACACACGCACACACACATGCACACACATTCACACACATTCACACACATTCACACACATTCACACACATATTCACACACAAACACATTCACACACACATCCACACACACACACATCCACACACACATTCACACACACATTCACACACATATTCACACACACACACTCATTCACACACATTCACACACACATTCACACACACATTCACACACACACCACACACACCACACACACACACACCCACACACAAACCCACACACACACAAACCCACCCACCCACACACACACACACACACACTCACACACAAACATACCCACACCCACTCCCACACCCACACACACACACGCCCACACCCGCCTTCACACACACACACTCACTCACTCACCTCACACACACACACACACACGCACACACACACACACCCACACACACCCACACACACCCACACCCACACCCACACCCACACCCACACCCCCACACCCCCACACCCACACGCACACACACAGACACACAAGGGAGGCCCCCCCCCCCTGGCTCCTCAGGGAGCGATAAGGGTCTCGAGGCAGACGAAGATTGCGTGGGGCATCAGGGAGGATTGGCCCAGGGCCCCGAGGCGCGTGGAAAAACGCAAGCCACCAAGACCAAAGGGGTCCCTCCCGTGCAGGGGCGGCGAGGCAGGAGGCGGAGATGGAGAAATGAACGGCGGGGGCAGGAATCCAGGACCTAGTCGGATTTTCACAACAAAGGAGGGGGGGGCACACACCTCCCAGACGAGCAGAACTAGTCAGATCCCACCCCAAGGCCAGCCATGCAAAAGCGGCCTTCTGCCCAGACACCCTCGGACCCTCCAGGACAACTCACATCGGACCCCCACGACTTTCTTTTGAATGCTGGCGTAATTGGCGTATGTCGGCAAGCCCGAAAAAGGGAAGGGTTCACCGCAGCACGCGAGGGCCCGCCTCTGACGGCGGGGGCAGGAGATGCAGGTGAGGAGGAAGAGGAAGAGCAGGAGGAGGAGGAAGAGGAGGAGGAGGAGGGAGGAGGAGGAGGAGGAAGAGGAGGGGGGAGGAGGAGGAGGAAGGTGCTGAGGGAGTTGATTTGAACGCTCCCCGAAGCGGTCTCTGAACCCCCTGACGGTGCTCTGGAAGCTATCGTTAAAGCACTCTTTTGTTGACACCTAAAACAAATCGAGGGCAACCGATCAAAGGACTTGGCTATCGCTCGTGCCCGTGGGACCGAAACGATGGGCACAACGTTACCCAACCGGTCTCCACAGGAGGCAGGAGGGGGAGGCGGAGGAGGAGGAGGAGGAAGAGGAAGGAGTAAGGGGGAGTAGGAGAAGGAGGAGAATGCGGAGGAGGAGGAAGAGGAGGAGATGGAGGAGGAGGAGGAGGAGGAGGAGGAGGAGGAGGGGGAGGAGGAGGAGGAGGTGCACACAAGAATGAGAGCAGCGGAGGAGGAAGAGGGAGGAGGAGGAGAGGGGGCGGCCCTGTGCACCGCCGCCTGCTTCAGCGTCTGCACCAGCTCGTCCCTCTCCAGCAACTTTCCCCGCAGCTCCGCGGCCTCGTCTGGCGGGCCCTGGTCGGGGGCGCGCTGACCCAGATCTGGCCAGTGTCGGCCAAGGCCGCGTCGCGAACCCAGGCGGAACACGAAATAACTCCCCAACCCAAGGTTTGAGCAGGGACCGACCGTCCCGGCATTTCAGTAGGCCTACCACGAAACGTGTTCTTTACGTAGAACACGAGACGGTTCGAAAATCACAAAATAGACTTTAGAGCATACAGCTGCCGTATTAAAGCAAGACGGCCTCAGCCAGAAATGTTTGAAGAATAATTCGTGCAAGCCACGAGAGGTTCTTAGAACATTATTTGGCGGGCCTCTAGGCGAGCCAGGACGGTTGGCCACCGCTTAATTTGTCAGCCAGGGCGGACCAGAGACGACTAGCTGACCCACGCTGGTGCTGAAAACGTGTCATAGATCCGCGGCGACGGCCCAACTCCTCTCAGAATCGGTCCCTGGACCCCTCCAGAAATTTATCCTGGGCAATTGTGCCCACCAAAGATCGATATCTGACCCCCTGGGTTCCCCCGGTAACCTGGTGCGGACCCCCCAAACACAAAGAAAACAATGTTGAGGGGCAACGATCTACAGGCGTGACCGTTTCAGGGGCGAGAACGTCGACATGAAATCTGTCACACGTCGCCGATAGATTGGCAAAAAGTTCCCGATCGCAGATCCGCGGGTTCCTGGGCAGGACGGGCTATCGGGCCCCTGTTGGTCATCCGTGAACGATTGGGGGTCGATGCAGGCCTCGGAAAACATAGCGAACACTCATGCCACATTCATCTGTCAACGCCGCCCCCATCCCCCCGATGTTCAAAGTGGGTCTGATGAGTTGCACCTCGACCGCAGTCTCCCCCGCGCGTGCCAACTTTGAATTCTTTACGCTTCGCGTATCCCCACCAGCCCATCTCACAGCAGCAACTCTCGCGAAGCATGCCGACAATCGTGTTTTTCAGGCGTGTGTCCGCTTGGCCCCGCATATCTCCCCTGTTCCTCCTTCCTCCCGCCTCCTTGTACATCCTCCTTGTGGGGGGAGCGGGAGAAGGACGAACCGCAGTCTCCCCCGCGCGTGCCAACTTTGAATTTGGGGGGCAGGGGGGTGTTCACTAATTGTTTCTCTCTACCGTATCCATCTTTGCGCCTTTCCCCTGACGCTGCCGCTTAGTCCTCGGGCCATGACTCGGATATCTGGCGGCCGCTCCGGACGATCCGGGCACCCCCGGAACGCTCTTGGCGAGGCGCTGCGGCCGGGGAGCATCCCAAGCCTGGAAAAACCTCCGATGACCGACGCAGGCGTTTGAATACCTCGAAATTCGAACTTCGGAACGCCCCTCCCCAATTCGGGGATCTACTGACTCGGGTCAATGCAATCCTTGGTCAGTCGGGCTTTGCAAGATCCTGCAAGATCCTGCAGGATCCTGCAGGATCCTGCGCCCTGGCCAAGGCCAATGCACCCCTCGCTCTGCAGGATCCTGCAAGATCCGGCGCTCTGACCGACCCCCCCTCCTCCGCTTCCTCCTCCTCCTCCTCCTCCTCCTCCTCCTCCTCCTCCTCCTCCTCCTCCTCCTCCTCCCTCGTTTGCACCGACCCCCGTCTCAAGGCTCTCGACCAACGCTGCCCTGGACCTGCCCGGACCCCGACCGAGACGGCGAGCGCCCCGTCCTGGTCGGCCCCGTGGAGCACCAGGCTCCGGCGGGGCGCGCGCGCGGAAGTCCCGGCGGGGCGCGGCTTCTTGCCCTCCTCGGGGAGCGGCGTGGCGCGCTCCGCTCCCTCCCTCCCGGCCTGTGCGTGCGCGCTGCTGCCAGGGAGCAGCCAGAGAGAATGAGAGAGAGAGAGCGAGAGAGAGAGAGAGAGCGATCTTCAGGGAGAGACAGAGAGGGCGAGCAGATGTTCTCAGATGGCACCTCTCCATATGATGTTCACACGTAGAGAGAGGGAGAGAGAGAGAGAGAAGGACAGAGAGATAAAGCGAGTGAGCGAGAGGGAGCTAGAGAGCGAGAGAGAGAGAGAGAGAGAAAGAGAGAGAGAGGAACGCGTTCATGATCTGCAGAGGTGCCCCCTGGGCTTTCGGGGGTATCTAATAACTGAAAATGGATGTATCTCTATGTGTTGCGGGCGGAGGGAATGGGACACACACGTGCGTGTGTATACACGTATGTACATATGCATCTGGTGTTATATATATATATACACATATGTCTGTATGTAATCATATATAGACGATCCGGGGGGAACGAGAGAGAGAGAGAGAGACATTAACAAACAGCACAAGGGAGGATACGGGAGATAGATAGCGCTGGAGATCGAGGGAAGTGCACACACATGTGTATAAGAATCGAGGGACGCACGTCTACCGAGAGAGGGAGATAGAGCAACATGTATACATATGAATACCTGTATATATACATACGCGGCTGGTAAGAGAGAGTGGGGGACAGAGTCAGAAGGAGAAAGCGAGGGAACGAGCGCATATGATGATATCGTGTCTCCTCAAAACACATGTCCTGCCAGCATGTAGTCCTCTCTGTGTTGTCGAAGATTAAACAAAGGGTGTGTAACATCTAAATGCACATACACATATATGCATGCACATGTATAGGTGTGTATGTATGGTTATGTGTATGAACATGTAACTGCATATCTACGTTGAGGATCTGGCAACACACGCTCACACATACACATCCGCGACCGTGCCCTGAGGCACGAATTGAAGTGTCCCCAGGTCCCTTGGAATTCTCCTTCCCCAGTCCTTCGTACCAAAGGGCCAAGACCCTCAGGTGACGGATTTCCTGGGGCTGCCCGCATGGCGGGGCGTGACGGCCCAAGAGACCCACAAGATGCCCCAAGAGAGTCCCAAGAGGCCAACATCATTGACTTCCCATTGGCTTTCAAACGATTTCAGCGCTTTCGCATGTTAGGGATCTCCACGCTTCAAGACGGCCCAAGAGACCCCAGAGGTCCCCAAACCGGCCCAAGAGGTTCCCCAACATGCCCAAGACTCCCACAAGACGGCCTAATAGGGCCCCGACGCCCCCCAAATCCTAGGCGGCCCCCAGGAGAGCCAAATCAGGCCTCGGGGGGCTCCCACAAAGCTCCCGAGAGGCCCCCAAACGTCCCCAAAACTGTTTCCACAACCGGCTTCCGAGAGGCCTCCCGCGAGATCCCCACAGGCATCCAAGAGGCTTCTGACCTACAATCTAGGCGCGGTGGCGGGATGGCCTGAACACCACTATACATTCATAGGCGTGTATGGTCCATTTATATGTATACATATGTATATATATGTGTCTATGTATATATACATGCCTATGTGTACACACATATATACATACACACATCTGTGTGTATGGCCCAGAACGCACCAAGTTCGATGTGCACATATATGTGTGTGAACACATTGACATATATATATATATGTATATATAGATGCCTGTATATATATGTGTGTAGGTAAACCATGTGTGTATATGTATACATGTATGTATACATGTAGGTATGCATGTATGCACGTACGTGTGCATGCGTGTATGCATACATGCATGCAAGCATGCATGCATGCATGCATGTATGAAGTTATATATAATTATATGTATGCGTATAAATATATAGCTGTTTGTATGTATGTATGTATGTAGGTAGGTAGGTAGGTAGGTAGGTAGGTAGGTAGGTATGTATATATATATAACTTTAGGTACGTATGTATATGTATATGTATGTATGTATGTATGTATGTATGTATCTATCTATGTATGTATATGCATATGTATGTATGTGTGTATGTATATATGTGTGTATGTGTTGTATGTATGTATGTGTGTATGTATGTATGGATCTGGGTGTTTGTATGCATGGAGTCGTGTATGTATACATGCCTGTATGTATGTACGTGTGTATGTATGTTTGTAGATAGGCATGCATGTATGCATGTATGCATGCATGGTTGTCTGTCTGCCTCGGTCTGTCTCTATGTGTGTATGTATGTAAGCATGACATCATGTATGTATGTATGTTTGTATATATGTATGTATATATATATATATATATATGGATGCATGCATGCATGCATGCATGCGTGTATGTAGGTATGGATGTATGTATGTGTGTATGTATGTATGTATATGTATCTGTGTATGTATGTATGTATGACTGTATGTATGTGTGTGTGTATGTATGGATGTGTGTGTATGTGTGCGTGCATGTATACATGCATGTATGTATGTCCGTATGTATGTATGTATGTATGTATGTATGTGTGTATGTATGTATGTATGTATGTATGTATGCATGCATGCATGCATGCATGCATGTATGTATGTATGTTTGTATGTATGTATGTAGGTATACATGCATGCATGTATGCATGTCTGCCTGCCTGTCTGTCTGTTTGTATGGATGTAGGCATGTATATATGCATGTATGTGTGTATGTATGTATGTATGCATGTATGTATGTATGTATGTATGCATGTATATATGTATGTAGGTAGGTAGGTAGGTCGGTAGGTAGGTAGGTAGGGAGGTAGGTAGGTAGGTAGGTAGGTAGGTAGAGAGGTAGGTAGGTATCTAAATCTGCATGATTTAGTGAACTCGTGAAGGCGTATTGTGTTTAGACAGCAAAGCAGAAGGGAGGGATACGCTCGATGCCGCAACCAAATTGTCTCGAAGGATAGCCTCCGCCGACGCCCACGCCATGGAGCTTCCGGCCGAAGGGCGTGCTCGCGGCGTCGGCGGCGCTCGCCGGCTGGGTCGCCTACAGGGCGGACACAGCGAGAGCGAGGCTGGAGTGGAGCATGGCCTGCCTGGGGCTGTGCCTAGGCTTGAGCTGGTGGACTGGACCGCTCGGGTGGCTCGTCGCGCGGACGCAGAGCACCACCGAGACCGAGGAGAGCGAGGAGGTGCCTGCGCTGCGGGCCGAGCTGGAGGCCCTCCGCCTGACGGCCCATGGGACGGGGCCGACCGCCGACGACAACGGCTGGGCCGCGCCCGACGGGCCGCCGCCCCCAGGGATCCCTCCCCCAGGCGCGCTGGGGCCCGCGGCGGGCGCCGCGCCCAGCGGCAGCGCCCCCGCGCCCGCGGGGGCCGCCTCGCTGGGCGACCTGGCGGCGTGGGCGGGCGGCACGGCTCCCCTGCCCGCGGCTGGGGGAGTGCCCGCGGGAGGCACGGGCCACGCCCCGCTCGCGAGCGGAGCTCCGTGGCGGGCCAGCGCGCTGCAGGTGAGGGGGCTGCTGGCGGGCTACAGGGCGGCGCAGCGGACCGACCCTCAGTGGGCCGCCAGGTTCCGGGGAGCCGTCGCGGACCTCGAGGACGGCGGCGTGCTGTCTCCAGTGGTTCGGGTGACCCTGGCAGGGTACGGCTACGTCGGGCGCGGGACGGTGCCTGCCCCGCGGTCGGCCGAGCTGCTGGCGGTCCTGGACGCGCTGACGAGCGGCGGGCCAGCGGGCGGGGGGAGCGGCGGCTTCGCGCCGCTGGCGACCCAGGCTGGGGCTCCCAAGCCCAACGACCCACCAACGAGCTAACGCGTAAATCAGGGAACTAGCCCGCCATCAAGCTAGACAGACGGACGCGACGCAAAGGCTTCATTCAACACATCATACTGCCTAAGGCGACTGCCATCACCCTCCTTCCCCTGCTCCTCCTGCTCATTCTTTTCCTCCTCATCTTCCTCCTCTGCCTCCTCCTCCCTAATCCCCCCCCCTGCCTCCTCGGGGTGAAGCTCGCAAACTGTTAAACAGGACGACGAAATCGCACGGAGCGTCCCGGAACGTCCCAGACCGGCGGCACAGGCCGGAGGCCCCTACAATAATAGGAAAACACCGCCAGGCCACGAGTGCCACGGGGCCAGTTCGCAAAGAGGCTGCGTCCAGTCGGTGGCTGGCGACGGACCTGGACCAGAACCCCAACGTCGGGGGGTCCCCCTATGCGACGGGGATGGGGACCTACTCGGGTGCCCCTGGGCCTTGTTGGCGAAGAAGACGAAGAGAAGGAGGAGCAAGCTCTCCGAAGCAAGGCCGAGCATCTTCCTAGAGGAAGAAAAGCCAGCATTCAAAACTACATTCAATTTCGGAGCTCCGCGCGGAGCTCCGAACGTTTATGCTCATGCGTTGTTCTATCCCGAGGAGAAGCGCCCTGATTATCAGCCCCCCCCCTACATGCAAAGCTGTTAAGGCTGCGCGTCCAATGAGACTCTCGCTCTATCAACGCTCACAATGAACGAACCATCCGCAAAGCCAAGTAGCCGTATCCTCCCTCTGCTGTTGAGACCGCTGAGGAGCCACTGCCACATGGCGTGGGTAATGTAGGGGACCAAGCTGTACGCGTAGTCGACCCTAAGCTGCTAAGACTTGCAAGCTGGGGACAAACAGTTTAAATGCCAAACCGCGCTCACCAACACTATAACTAAGTCAAACATGTCCTCCTACAGGCGATTTTTTGACGACAGTAAGAACATAGTCGAGCATACATCAAAAAGTTGTCAAAACTACTCACAAAATAGTCTCCAGACTATACGATGACTATTTTTGAATATTCACCCTGTAGAGGGACAGGCCAGAGTTAATGGAGTAATCATGGTGTTGGCCGCTTGCCTGGGAGAGCATTTCCAGAAAAACATCTCGCAGAGTGTACATTGAGGAGTGCTTTTGCATGGCTCGGAGAAGAGAGAGGCAACACACCTGCTGCCGCGTGAGCCCACATGGCTCAAGCGGCAGCAGGTGTATTGTCCTGGTGCCTCCTCCTCCTCCTTCTCCTCCGACCTGCCATCCCCAGAGGATGCGTGTTGTCTTGCAGCGTGCTCCTCCTCCTCCTCCTCCTCGCTCCCTCGACCCATCCCTCGCTCCCTCGCTCCCTCGCTGTCTCCCTCGCTCCCCCCGGCCTCGCCCCCTCGCGCCCTCGCTCCCTCCCTCGCCCCCCCAGCCTCGGCACCCCCGCCCCGCGGCCTCGCCGATGGCACCCCGCAGCGGGGGCAGCCCTGGCTGCACCATGCGGCCCGCCGGTGGCACGTCCGGCGACGGCCCACGCCGCGGTGGTGCGCCATCGGAGCGCGCCGCGGTGCGAGCCGGCAGGGCGGAGCCACCTGAGCGACGAACGACAGACGAGTCTGACGCCGGTCGGCGAAGGAAAGAAGTGGCGGCGAGGCAAAGATCGGCGGCGCGCCGAGGGCAAAATTCAACGACTTCGGATGGCTTCGTCGGTTCCCAGAGGCTTTCCAGCCTCGAGGTGCCTTTCAGCAGCTCCGCCCCGCCGAAGGCATTCCCGGGGGGTGCCCGGAACGTCCCGGACGGCCGTAGACCCGAGGTATGACCCGAAAACCAAACTCGGAGGCTCGCCAAAGGGGACGTGAGAGGGGGGGCAGGCCTTCTCAGAAACTCCCTGGCCTTCTGGAAAGCCCTTTGTGGCCTCGGAGGGGGCTGAAAAAACCCTCAGAAGGCCGGAAGGCTTTTTGCCCTCTGAGCTCTCTGAGAAGGTTCGCTCCCTTTGCGTGACTCTCTTGGGCGCCGAGTCAACGCCGTCGGTCGCCATCACAGCCGTTGTCGACATTGCCTGCGTCGCGGCCGTCGCCAGCAAAACCGTACGCGCCCGTCAAATCCTCAAGTTCGGGACGATCACAGGCATCATTTTCCTCGTCACTGCCATGATTTTACTTCGTTGCCTACACTCCCTCCTCCTCCTCCTCCTCCTCCTCCTCCTCCACCACCACTTCCTCATCATCCTCTTGATCTCCGCCTCCTCTGGATATTTTCCTACTCCCTCTCTCTTCCCGACGCCACCAAGGACGAACACAGAAGGCAGGTACTTAACCAAAACGAAGAGGATGGTGATGAGGGAGATGAGGAGAGACAGGAGGAAGACGAGACGAAACATGGGTAAAACGATAATCGGTCGGGTGCCGCGCGCCCCTGGCACCCTTCCCAGCACTGCGAGTGCTGATCAAGTGCCGCGAACACCTGAGCGAGAGGTACCACGTTCTGAGCATCGTGACCTCCCTCCCCGAACATCCTTCGATACCGATCGGTGCCTTTCTCCTGGTGTGCCCTAAGAGAGCACGTGACACGGGATGGAAAAGGCTCGCCGAAGACTTTGCCGACCCTCGGTGTGAACTCGCTGGCCAAACTTACTCGACCCTGGAACTACGCATGGCCCTGCCGCTGTGAAGAGTGCAGCCTCTCTGCCCCTCTGCCGTATGATTGCCGTGATCGTCGTGGTCAGTGTGATCGTTACCGTTGTTATCGCTGTGATCGTTGAGCCCGCGCAGAGAAACGAGAGGCCTCCTAGATGGGGTCGGAGTAAATGGGGTCGGAGGATCTCGCCGCATCGTCAATACATCGGCGATACATCGCCGATGCATGTTGTGATCGTTATCGTTGTTACCGCTTTGACCGTTGAGCCCGCACAGAGAAACTGATCAGGTGCTGCGAACAGCGCGCCGCCTCGCCTTCTTCTGCTAGAGGACGCGACTCGCTGCGCGGAGGGCGTCGCGCCTGCAAGCTGCGCGGGCCGCCGCGCACGATGCCGTCGCACCCACTGGGTGGCTACGAAGGCTTAACCTCCACCCCCGAGCAACTTCTCGCAAGAGATACAATAGGGGCCCGACCACAAGAAACCTTTCATAAGAAACGTAGACCTGAGACCCCAGGACGTCTATGGATCCTTGGTGTGGGAACGTCACGCTGTCCACAGCAAACCATCGAAATCCAAGAAACTCAGGGCACCCTGGAGGCAAACAAGGTTTTTGCTTTTGGCATGGGCCCCCACTGTATCCGCAGTGCATTATCCTGTTGCCTGGGGTGAGACGAAGCACACCACAGTCGGACCTAGGCCAGAATATCAGAACATCCTTCAAAAGCCTGGGACCCTCCGCTGGCCACAACACACAGAACATCCAAGGGTACCCTCCCCAGGAGGCACAAGAAGAACACTAAGGTACCCTCCACGAGCCAACCTCGGTCTTATACCTCGGTCCGACTGTACAGGAATTGCCGTTCCACCGAGCGCCCATGGCAAGCGAGGATGGGCTGCCATCCCCCTGGACAAGTTGCAACTGGCGCGAACCGCCCGCTACATCTTGGCGGGGCCGCCGCCGCTGGCCGTCACACCGAGCGCCTTCGGCAAGCGAGCATGGGCTGGCATCCTCTGGCGCCCGCAAGGCTTCGCAAGGCGACGCCTGCACCCCGCACGCTTCTAAGTGGACGCTGGTGTGTCGCAGCGTGTCTGGCAATTCAAGCCTGGAATGCGAATTCTGTACATCCAATCCTATGGCTGGAGATGCCTGTGGCAAGAAGTGCTCGGCGCACGCCGGGCCGTCACGCTCACCCGAGGGCGATGTTGTGTGTACTGGCCTGTCCGCACGTGACGGCCTTCTAGAAGTAGTGAGCCTGATGTCGCGTGCCCAACCGGCGCCCGCAAAATGCAAAGCGATGTGTAATTGTGGCCGTTTCGGTGCGGAGTTGTTCTAGTACTTCTGTGATCGCACACTTCTTCTCGATGTCTGGTCTGTCAATTGCTTTGGTCGCGTTGTTATGACGTCCATCGGCTCCGTGAGCCAGCTGACATCTGCCCTGCTGATGCCACGTGGACCCTGTGTATGCCTGGCAGCAAACTCACTGTTCCCAAACGCAGCGGTGGTCTGCCGTGGGTGCCGACTCTCCAAATAGTGAGACGGGCCGTGTCCCAAGGACGACTGCATATTTTCAATGTTTTCCGCACTGTCGTTTCTCTTGCGCCTTGCGCGGCCCTCGAATTGGTGCGCTTTGGGTCGTCTGAACCTCGCGGCTGGGCCTCCCTGCGCTGACGAGGGTGGCGGTCCGGGGCCCTCGGGGTGAGAGCCTTCAGCAAGACGGCGCGCAGACTGCTGAACTGCCAAGCCCGATCGACCTTTGTTCTCCGCTCCTCCTCCTCCTCCTCCTCCTCCTCCTCCGCATCTCCTCCTCCTCCACTGCTGCCGCGGCGCTACGCAACGATCCCAGCTCCACCCAAACGTTCGCGCGCACCCGGCGGGTGCCAGTAGAGCGGCGGCGGTACGTCTTGACGCCGCCGAGGGCATTTTGCAGAGGGAAGAGGGAGGAACCGTACCATACTCGGATACGAGGGAAGGGGGGTGGGGAATACGTTCGGGTCCTGAACTCCTCCATCCCGTTCCTTATGGTCAACTCCACCTTGTCGTGCCCCCCGGCCTGTCGAGAGGGCGGGCTAGGCGTTTCGCCCGAGATTTCCACACTTCTAATCATCATGAAACTTGAACTTACAAGAGTTTCACGGATGGACGGCGGCCCGTGTTCGTAATGTGGCTGTCGCCTCGGCGCCGCGCACTCTCGTCTCGAACAAAAGCAAGAGCTTTTCGGATGGAGGGCGATCCGTTTTCAAAATGCGGTTCTCGCCTTAGCGCCGCGCACACTCGTCTTAGCATTTCGCAAGAGCTGCATGGATGGAGGCCTCAGAATTTCGCAAGAGCTGCATGGATGGATAACGGCCTGTTTTCATTGGCTCCCGCCTTAGCGCCGCGCACATTCGCCTTGAAAGTTTGCAAGAGCTTCGCGGATGGAGGGCGGTTCCTTTTTTTGATTGGGCTCTCGCCGTAGCCCCGCGCACGTTCGTTTTAGGAATTTGCAGCAGTCTTAGATATTCTCATGGTTAACGACCCAGAAATGGTATTTCGGCACGATGTCGGAATGTCAGGGCGCAGCGGTCACGTTGACTCGCGGTTGGATGTTCTAGGACTGGTGTTCTAGAACATCCAACCGCGAGTGATGAACGTGATGAACAGAACATCGTCAAGGCGCAACAAAAACGGTGATTCGCCGCACTGATGTCTGAATCATGGTGTTCTGGCAAGTTCCCGATTGTCGAACAGTTTGTTGTCTTCCACCTGGGCACTTCCCTCAGTGAAAAAGATTCCGTGCAGTTGGCCTATGGAGAGGGAACTTGAAAGGAGGATTCATTGCAATATCGTCCTGGGTCTACACTGGTCCTCCTCCTCCTCATCGTCTTTCGCTCCAGCCGCTGCCCACAGTCGACCCGTATAATAAGGATGCACGATGAGGATGCAAGGACCTTGGAAGGCCGTTTTGAAGTTTCTCGAGCGGGGCGCGGCCAATTTTTTAAGTCGCCACGGATGGATTGAGGAGGCAAGGGTGCAACGGTACCCTTGGGAAGGTTGCCCATCATTACTATGTGGGCTGACTGTACCCAACTTCCTCCTCCCTCCTCCTGGGTGCCCCCCGCTCCCCTCATGTGCGCCGTCCCGCTTGCGGGGAAACCCCCAAGAGTGCATCCCCGGCCGCCGGGGCCGAGGACCCTTGGGCCAGTGACTGACCCTCCCCGCCCCCCGGCGCGGGGGGGGCGGCAACACGCATCGGGAGCCCCAAACGGTGCGAAGACCAAACCGCGCGGTGGCGGTCCGTCACCGCATGGTTTTTGGACCCTGGAAGCACCAATCGCCCGAGACGTCCTCGGAGCGCGACCCGAATCCCAAAACCGCGCGGTGACCCCGAATCCCAATTACTCACCGCGCGGCGTGTTCACCACACTGTTTTGGGGCCCCCGAGACGCGGCCAGAACGGGGACATCATCGGCCTGGGACAGGTCGGAAATGTCTGAGATCTGGCAGGATCAACCCACATAGAATCGAAACATCGGATTGGATCGGATGGTGCGTCGGATCGGGCTGCATCGACACAGAATCGGCATTGAATCGGATGCGCCACGATGAATTCCCAACTGCATCTTGCAACCGTCGGGCCGCACCCGATCGCCCGAGCATTGAAGTCGAATCGGGTCGAACCAACTGAGCTCGACATCGAATCGGATCGGTCGGATCGAAGTAGACCGTGTGCGGCTCCTCCAGAGCGTTCCGCAACGCTCTGGATCGATGTATCCCACTCCTGGGCCCCGCCCGACGCCCCTCGGCGGGTGGGGCCGAGGACCATCCACGAGGCATCCAACAAGGCTGTGAGCGAGGCTGCCCGCACGCAGGGGGGCACGAGCTTCCCGATGCACATGAGGGCGGCCTCCTTTTGCTGCACTCGGCGCCCACATAGAACTTGCAACTGCCAGCTATCCAACCGCGTCCGCAAATGGCGGTGAAGACCCTGAAGGTCACGGGCCTGGAGTCCATCACAGCAGCGCCGTTGCCGTCGGTTCCTGGGGACTGGAGCTCTGCAGAACCCTGCATGAACCGATCTACGCTGAGACGAGCAATCGCTGCTGCGTGTTCCAACTGCTGCTGCGTCCGTCACGATGGAAAAGAATCAGATGGCGATCCAATTGCTCCAGGCAGCCAACCGGTCGAGATGCGTCGTGCAAGCCGCCGCCTGGGAGAGGCGCCGCTGCCGGGGCTCGATGTGCAGGCCGCGTTGCCCCGTATTCTTCCAGCGACAGACTCGGTATTTCGCACCAAGCGTTACTGCAACAAGACCCGGTCCATCCGACGCAAAGCCCAATTTCGTCAACTGCTGCAACAGGCAAGGGAGGGGTAACCCATCCCCTGGCACCGGGGAGTAGCGTCACCAGGATTCGCTGCTCGACGCGTTGCCTACGCGATGGGAGATCGTCCAGCTAGACGAGGGAGCCGGCCAGGGGTAATTTGCACATGCGGTACGCAACCACGGAGACGAGATCCCGCCGTCGGGCCTCCTGGAGGAAACATGGGCAACCAGCAAACATGGAACGAAGCACTGTGCATCGCTGACTTCCCGCCCCTCGACCCAGCATGGCGGCTGGGGGAAGCGGCAGCAAGCTCCCTGCAGGCAGAAGATCGTGCCTGATGTGGACAGCTGGTACACCCCAATCCGAGGTGTGACACGCATTTAGACGATGACAAACAGCAACTGCTGTCCCAGACCCACAGCGGCTGCTGTTGGGCAGGCGCGCCTCCCAAACCCTCCTTCCTCCTTCTCCTCCTCCTCCTCCTCATCCTCCTCCCACCCTCCCTCCCTCCCTCCATGCCCCGCCCCTCTCTCCATCCCTCCCCCTCCTTCCTTGTAAAGGCTGTGCCCGCAACCTGAACATGCCACATGTCCCGGAGAACGTCAATCCATCCGTCCGTCCATCCTCCCGCCCCACCCCCCTCCCCCTCAAACAAAACCAGGACGAGGACAAATCTGGGTGAGGAAAAATCGAGAATCTCTGAGACCCGGCGGCTGTGGAGGATGTATCGGGCGCCGCGGCCGTCTCAGAGCGTTCCAGAACGCTCTGGAACGGACTTGTCCTCGTCCTAGCCCCGTCCGACCCGCTTCCCTGCCGGCTGCCGCCCCTCCTCCCTCCCAGTAACATTGTGGATTCGATGACAATGGATTCTCTCACAGTCCTGGCATTGAATGAAAAATGCGCTTCCAAAATTTCAAACATGGTTGTACAGTTTACAAGTCAAAACATGTTTCAAACTTTTGAGAAAGGAAACCGGCGCGACCCAAACTAGGGAAAAGCCGATTGCATGGGCGCATCGCTGGGCGCATCGCTTGGCATTGCTCGGGGGCGGGGAAACCGAGGAACCTGGGGAACTCGGAACCCGAGGACCCTCGAGGAAACGGGCAACGTAACAACAGGAGACACCGGGGGCGGGGAACCCGAGGAATCCAGGGAACCCGAGGAACCTCCGAGCAACGGGCACAAGAACGATAAGAGGTACCAAGCTTCAACCAAGTACGAACCCCTGAGGCAAGCCTACTTGGGGAATATCTGGAAACTACTCGGCGGCATGCCTTCTCTCCATCGACTGTCTTCCACAGGAATGGCGCTCCCTCCCTTCGGGGAGACGTAAGACTCGGGTACGGGGAACTCGGGTTGGCCCGACGGGGCCATCATGAAAATAACGAGACCCAGTCTGGAATTTGACGCAACCTCCCGCTGCAAACATCACACGAAAACTGGACCGTCGAAATCCAGAACGCGCTCGTCAAAAGGCGCCGGCAAACCCGAATCCCGGCGTACTCGAGTCTTACGCTTCCCCGATCCCTCCTCGCGCACCTCTCCCCGACTCCTGGGGTGGGCACGGGCACCTCCGGTCGAGGGAAACAATGCGTGAACACCCCCCCTGCCCCCCAAACTCAGAGTTGGCACGCGCGGGGGGCGACTGCGGTCGAGGTGCAACTCATCAGACCCACCGCCAACTTTGAACATTGGCGGGAGGGGGAGGCGTTGACAGATGATCGGGTCGGGCGAAAGGGGGGGATAGCAAAGGGGGGGTTTGAGAATCAGCTCACGTAGCTGATTTTCCCGGCGCCTCCCGGCGCCGGAGGCGGCTATGTATCGAGGAGTGGGCCCCTCGGTGAGGCCGACACCAGCTGCATGCAGCAAATTTCGTACCCCCCCCCTTTCCCAATCCCCCCCCTTTCGTCCGGCCCGAGAGGAATGCGGCGGCGGCATGAGTGCTGACTATCGAAAGACGTGTTGAAAGACGTGTTTGAAGACGCGAATGACTATGAAACCTGTGCCAGAACGGCGAGGAGGAGGAGGAGGAGGAGGAGCAGAAGGAGGAATAGGAGGAGGATTGGGGGAGGCGTTGACAGAGGAATGCGGCAGGAGTGCTCGCTATTTTTTTCCGAGGCCTGCCGCGCCGCTCTCCCCGCGCCGCCCAGCGCCCTCCCCGCGCCCGGCTCCGCGGCGGCCGGCCCCGCGCGGCGGGCGAGGGTCACGGGCGCACGGGGGCGCCGCAGAGCTCGCAGGGGCTGCCTCCCGAGGGGGGGGGGGGGGGAGATCGGCTCGGCGCGCGGGGGGGGGGGGCACCCGCGGGGCGACGGGCCCTCGGCGGGCGCGCGCGGGGAGAGGAGGGGGCAGCGCCGGAGGAGGGCGGAGGAGGGCAGGGGAGGAGGCGGAGGCGCAGGAGGAGAGGGAGGAGCAAGAGCTGGAGGAGGGGGGCGAGAGGGAGGTGGATGGGGGGAGGAGGAGGGGGGAGGACCCGAAGAAGCCCACGTTGTTTCAGCAATGCTGCGATACACTCTCCCGTCCCAGGTCCCCTCCTCGCAGGTCCCTGGAAGTATTCCTCTCCACTGCGGGAAGAGCCCCCCTTGAATGATGAACGCCCGCTGGGCCTGCTACTCCGTCGACACCCCGTTTGTAAATGATCCACTCTCCATGCCGCCGGCGGGAAGAAACGCGAAGACCGCGATAGCATGCAAAAGCGATGTTCCTTTCAACCCAATGTGGGGAAGGATGTGCCTCCCGTCCGTGCAACTGTTGGCCGGTTCCAGACAATTCTGGTCATACACCTTGCGTGGAAATGCCGAACGAGAACCCCAAACTGAAAAGGCGCAGTCCTCCATCCGTGTAGCTCTAGCAAAATGTTTGACGTCTTGCCAGAGAATCCTCTGGGCGTAGGTGGTCGAACGGTGAGGTTCTTTACTCTTCCCAAACTCCTCGTCCCTTCGGTGAGAGGTACCCCCATCTCCCCCCTGAGGGCTCCGAAATGTGTCAGAGGATCCTTCGTGTCCGACAAGGCCTCCGATACTCCAAGATGGCCTTTCAGATGGTTCAAGGTAGTCGGCGATGGCTCAATATCGCTTCAAACATGCTCTAAGGGGCACCAAAGTCCGCTCCAAGACGGCCCCAAGTGCTCTCGGAGCCCCCCTATCAGGACCTGTCCAAGAAGCCAAAACCGCTCAAACACATGAGGAATCTCGTGACTATCGCCTGCTTGCCGTCGTTTCCGATTTGATTTTTGAGGCCTCAAGATGGCGCCATTTTGAGACCTCAAGATGGCGCCAAGATGGCCCAATAGAGCCCCTTGAACGGCACCGAGAACGCCCAAGAGGTTCCAAATTGGCCCCAAGAGGCGGTGTCGAAGACTCCTGAGGGGGGAATCGACCCCTCTCCTTTGATGGATGGCCTCCACGATGACCCCAAGAGGTCATCCAGAGCTTCCAAGACGGCCCCAAGACCCCCCCCAATAACCCACATACCCTCCAGAAGGGTCCCAATATGGCCCCGAGACAGCCCCAAGATGACGCCCCAAGAGGACCCAAAATGACCGCCCATGTCCTTATCCTCACCCATGCCTTCCTCCTCATCATCCTCCTGCTCATTTTCCTCCTCCTTCTCCTTTTCGTTCTCGTTATCAACGTCCTGCTCCTCCTCTTCCTCATTGCCCTCCTCCTCCTCGTCCTACTCGTCCTCTACCACCTCCTCCTCCTCATCGTCATCCTCCTCTTCCCCGTTACCGTGCTAGTTCACCGGTTCCATCTCCTCGTCGTCGTCCTCTTCCTCCTCCTCCTGCTTCTCCTCGTGTTTCTCTTGGCAAATGCTCCACTGCACGCTACCATCTTTCCCTGGAGACAACAGCTCCCCTGGACATCGTTTCAAGATCTCTGCAACCCGCTTCCCGTCAACTCTCATCGGTAACGTTTCGACATGGGCTGGTGGGGATATTTTTTTGTTCGGCGGCTCAACGGACAGATCCAGCGAGCGGGAATAACGTCTGGGCCACAACGCGAGATAATTGGCTGCAGAGGCGCATAGGCCGTTGTAGCGAGTGCACATGCCAGGGACAAAGTGACCCTCATTGGGGACCGACGCAGGCGGCCCAGCGGATGGGGTGCGAAGCGCGGTACCGGAAGCGGACGGAAAGGAGCAGTCGCACACGTGGCACCAGCTCGGGCCGAACCGAACAGCACGTGAAGGCGGGAAGTACGCCGCACTGTAACGGCACGGGGAGGCCAGGCGTGGCCAGCACCGTCCATGCACAATGTAGGTGGGGCAAAAGGAACAGGAGAGACACACCGGACGCCAGCAGGGCACCCGGCGGCAGGAAAGGGGGAAGGCACAGAGAGAAGCCTCACTCACGGTGACTCACTGCTGTAGACGTCAAGTCTGTCGCTCATGGACGTGAGAGCGACCGGTACCCAATCAGCGGACCAGTCGTCAATGCCGTCTGTGTCCACAGCATGCAACTTGTCCGACACAGAAAATCGGGGGCGTAAAGTTGCAAGCGCTGGCCGAGGCACCTGAACGAGGGACCAACCGGGGGAACCGCGGTGACCTGCCAAAGGATGAACCACTTGTGCAGGAGCATGAACGCGAGGTCGGTACCAGTCGGTGAACCTGACGTCGAAACCGCCGGTGTCCACTGCGTGCAACTTATCCGACACTGAGGATCGGGGGCGCAAAGTTGCAAGCGTTGACCGAGGCGCCTGTGCGAAGGACCAGCCGGGGGAACCGCGATGACCTGCCAAAGGATGAACCACTTGTGCAGGAACACGCCCATGTCAGGCCCGATCGGGTGGTACCAGAGGCGGGTGAAGTGCGCCAGTCTTCACCCTGCCGAAGCCCAGCCCCTGTGGCGCCCTGAAACGTACCATGTGGGCCAGACCCGCAGGTGGGGGCGGCCCGCTGGCCGCTGCGGCGGTGACCATGGGGACGGGAGGGAACCACTCCCACGCGTCCTCACGACAGCGAACCCAGCTGGTGACCAACCGATGCACCACGTCATGTCGACCAGAAAGTCTGGGGGAAAACGCTGCTGTGGTGTCTAGCGCAGGCGGGCCCTGTGCGACGTGATGAAGACCCAGTGTCTGCTGGCACGGCTGGAAGCGAGATGTTGGTGGGGATATATTTCTTGATTCGCGGCCCGCAAAGAAAAGTCCAGAGGGCGGTGTGAACGAGGCTGGGACACAGCGCGCGGGAAGGCAAATAATTAACGGCGCAGCACAAGTGCCGGCCAAGAAGAAGCAACTGAGCATGTGCCAGCAGCAGAAAATTAACAACACTGAACATGTGCCACCGAGGGATGCAAATGGGAAGAACCAGCCGCTGAACGTGTGCCAGCGAGGGTGGGGAGGGCGGACAGGTCGGACCCGCAGGTGGGGCCAGACTGCCAAGCGGAAGGTGCCAAAACCACTCACTTACATGGAACGTCAGCCAGGCTGTGCGCCGCCGAGGGGGGCTCGGGCCAAAACCTGGAGATGGCCGACCACAAAGGAGAGCGCCAGCGATGGCCCCTGGTACCAAGGCGGAGTGGCTGGTGGGGATACGCGAAGCGTGAAAAATAGAGGACGTACCCTTTTAGAAACAAGTCTTTTAACACTCAAGCGGGAGCCACAATGAAAACACACACGGGCGTACATCCTTGTAGCTGCTGGGAGCTTACCAACCAATGCGAACGGCGCTGGGGCGAGAACTGCCTTTTAGAAACGACGGGCCCTCCGTCCTTGTAACTGTTGCGAGAGGTGCGGATGCGTGACCGCATTGTGAACACGACCCGCCCTCGATCCATGCAGCTGTTGGGGGCGTTTGACACGAATGCGCATGGCGCTACGGCGAGAACCACATTTCAAAAAGGTACTGTCATCCAGCTTGTTACCCTTCGAGTGGCTTCAACTGTAATCTTGTTCGTAATACGGAAATATCAAGCGAAACGCTTAGGCAAGCGTGCGGTCACGTCTGGTGGTGCGACAGGCGGGAGTTACTTACGAGGGCGAGGGATGGGGGAAGAGGCGGTATATACTTCTAGTAAAATCATTTCACAAGAGCGATTGTTCAATTGCCTGTGACTCAGCCTTGTGGGAAGAAACGAGCACCGAGGCTCAGACGCTCAGAGAAACGCGACTGTAGAGGGGGTGACGCGAGCTAGGCCCACCGACGACAGTGCACGCAAACCCGAAACAGCACGAAGCGTGTAGGAGGGAGGGGGCGGCACGAGAAAGAGCAGGGAGGAGGAGGCAGGATGTGGCTGGGCGCGTCAGGGGCGGGAGTCCAGCGCCTATATTCAAGAACGCCACACGCACCTCGTGAAGGGTATGTTTATATACTTTGCTTTTCTCCGACGACAAAAGAACGAAGAGAGGAGCATGGCAGAACGGTCAAGGAGAACGACGGCCCGCCTTCACAGGAGGGCCGCCACAGCTCACACGGCGGCAGTTGTAGAGATACGTGTGCGCACCCAGTCGCCCATCCGTGGGACATGTACCGAACAACTCGCTGTTTGTGCGAATGCGCCCGCTTCCGGGTCCTGAGGCGCGCACAAGAGTAAGGCATCAGGCAAACGGTTCGGCCTGTCACGGCGGGGTGCGAGACGCCGCTGTAGACAAGCTTGGTCTGTGAACCGTCTTGTGCTTTCTCAGAAGGACCCTCTTTGTGCAATCAATGCACGCAAGCAGAATCCAGAGCAAGCCGTTGATCGGTCACACCGTTCAACTGGCTTTAATGAGGGCCAGGCTAGGTAGGTGGCCTTCTATGCCCCCCTCGCCTCACAAGGCGGGGGGCATGGCCTTCAGGTGGCCCGTTCCCTGTGGCAGAGCCCTGCTAGTAGGCACCCACCTCGCCCTTGCCTTTTTCATGGGAAGAAACACATATAAACGTATAAGCTTCTGGAGGTCCCCACGGATTTCTTGGGTCGGAACTGGACCACCCTGGGACGCTCCGCGTGCCAGGAAGGGGGGTCCAGCGCCGATCCAACAAATCCCGTGGACCTCCGAAACATGATGCTTACACAGCTCTTCTTCTGAGATGCTTGGCTGGGGGCGGGCGAGAAGAAAATCATCGATACGATTGCATGTAGCTTGTTTCCCTGGCGCCGGAGGCGGTCGTGCATCCAGGAAATACCTGGCGGCGAAGCTGAAGCCAGCTGCATGCAACAACCCCCCCTTCGCCCCCCTCCCCCTTCCCTCCATTCCCAGAACCCCGACGCCGTGATCTGTTCACCACGCGGACCATCAAAAGTCTCGACCCCTTTCCCGGGACAAGTTGTCCAGGGCCTGGTAAGGGCCCATGGACGCCGAAAATTGCCAAAAACCATCCGTCGCGAGTTTTTGTCCTCCAGATACTGACCGATTCGCTCGCCGAATACTGACCTTTTTCGGTCAGCCGAGCTCTCAGTTCGAGTGGGCCCAAGTAAGAGTGACCGTTGGAGAGGGGTGAAACACCAAGCGTGCAAGCCGATACTGGGGGGGGCACTTGTGGGCCCGCATCAAAGGTCGTTTCGGCGAAGGGCCTCCTGTACGTGTGCAGTCATCGTGCTACCACAACGAGCGCTGAAGGCAGACCGAAGGGGCCTGTCTGGCTACGACGACCAGGGGCCGCGAACAGGCTCCCTAACCTGGACCTAGGGAGCGGCCCGAACAACCAGAGCCCCTCCTGACTCTCCACGTGGCTCTTACTTAGGGACGTAGAAGTGTAGGGAGCCCACAAAGGACGTACGCGCCCAACTATGTACATGAACACGGCCCCTCGATCCGCGAAACCGGCCGCGTTATACGGACACTTGCGCAATGCGTACTCTCGAAACCAGCGTGGATTCATGTACATGTACGTCCTTCTTTCGCTCCTAAAAGTGGGGTAAGGGTAGAAGTGGGGCTAGGGAGGAGCATCGACCTCATCGTTTCCTGGAAGAGATGTGAGCATCCAGATGGGTTCGTTCCCTAACCCTACCTCGAGACAGTCCCCTCTACGTACCCCCGACTGACCGTAGCCGACAGACCTGAGGGACAACGCCGGGGGTGGGTGGAGGGGATTGGCCAAGGGGGGGAAGCATCGAGCTAGAATCGGTGATACATCGCCGATGGGTGGGCAATATGCCCCCGATAGCGAAACCACAAATCCCTGGACGGGGTGGGCTACGGGCCCCTGTCGGCGATGAGTGGGCGATTGGGAGTCGATGTTCGCCCCCGTGAGCCTATCTCCCCCCAACGTTGCCCCTGACCTCCCGCTCCCTGGCGTTCGGGCCAAAGCCCGGGCCCCCGGAGGCCGTCAGGGACGACTCTGGCAACCCTGGAGCGCTCTCGACGCGGCGCAACTGATGCAAATCAACCCAAACCTCGAGTACTGCAGAACAACTTCCGAGAACCCCCCCCTCTTGAGCCACTCCCTCCCCCCAACTCTTCCCCTGATACGTACCCTTCTGTCGGGCATGTCCCCCTACCGGCGGATTTTGGACGAAAAATAAGCAGTAGTCAAAACATACACCAAAATGACAAAAAAAATGTTAGAAAACTCGTCCCCAGCCAATTTTTTAAAACTATTTTGGAACAGGTTCCTCCTGTAGAGGGACATGCCCGACTTAAACGTGCCCCCGCTAGGACCGCAGCCGACCGATCGGTCGGCCGAGCGTTCTGCTCGGGCCCCCCCCCCCTGTGAGCATCCTTGAGCCGATCCCCGTCCCCACCTGGCGTGGCCTTAGCGACACTGGCCAACTTGCCATGGGCGTATCTGCTGTTCGTTTCCGCTTTCTGCATCTGGGGGGGGTGACCCGGTGGTGCTGACATGCCATGGTCCAGGCGGGGATGGGGATCGGTCGGGGACGCACTGGCCCGAGCTAGTGCAAACCAAGGTCAATCAGGCACTGCGAGCCCGGCAAGATCCTGCGGGATCCTGAGTAAACCTTTGCGAAAGCCCAGATCAATGCAACCCTGGCTCTGCTGAATCCTGGCGCTCTGGCTGACCCCCGTTCGCATGGACCCCCGTCTTTTGCGCCCCGAATCGGTTAGACGATGCTGGCGCAGGTGGCGGCGCCTGCGCCCGCGGCGCCCACGGGGCTGAAGTCCTGGCAGCTGCGCCGGAAGTCCCTGGGCGTAGCGGCGGCTGGCCGCGGCGCCAGCGACGCGCGAGCGGGCGACGGGGCCATTCGGGCGTCGTTCCATGAGGGAGGCAAAACTAAAATCAATGACGCGCACGCCGTGGTTTGGGATGCTAGGCATGTGCTCTTTGGATTTTCTCTCCCCTCTTTTTCCAACTCCCGTTCCTCCTCCTGTGTTCTTCTCCTCCTCCTCCCTTGCTTTGCTTAACGGGCGCAGCGGCTGTGAACGCTTGAAGTAAGTCATCTCGCGCATACTCGCCAGGCTGCGCATCGTGGAAACGATTTGCGTGTTACTGTTAAGGAATCACGAGGACCTCGGACAGATGCGAACGAGTAGCACGCCGATGGGCGACCAACGGCAGCGTGACGTTACTACTCGTTGTCCCTCCCGAGTGAGCGGGGCGTGGGAAGAACTGTGTCAGGGGGCCCAGAGGGGGCCTATCGGGGGCCCCCAGAAGAGTAAGTAAATACGTGAAGCGTTTTTGTTGCGTTTTCCTTGGGTTATCGCCGGAATAATAACTCCTGCACGTAGCCGACGCGCGACGGAAGGGCCCGAGGGGCCGAACGATGCGAAGGACGGACCCAGGAACCACAGACAACGAGCGGAGGGACACGACCAAAAAGACACGGGGCCACGAATCAGCGAGGGCCCGAAACTACAGAGTGATGCTGGGAAAAGGGGATTTGCCTGACATCCCCTCGCGCAGGCCTAAAAAACCCTCATCCCAGGCGGCAGCAGAGCTCTTTCACTCTTTGCGAGCGTGGGCGGGGGGGGAAGAAGGGTAGATGAGAGCTGAGTGGGGCTTCCCAAACGCAAGCGGCACGGGCGCGTGCTTCCATTGCGCCTCAATGCTTAGGGCACCTCGCAGTCAGACAGTCTCGTGGGCGGGAGAGACCAAAGATGTCGCCCCAAGAGAGCAGACAGAGAAACCATCCAAGCACGCAAACAAAGAAAGAGGCCATCGCGTTGGATAGGCGCACTCGATACCCCAGCCCTCCTTGCCAAACCTCCATCTAATCATCAGGTTGCAGCAGAGGCTGCAGCGGCCATTCTGGGCCGAACAGGGCCTGGAAATTAAATGCGTCGTGGGGTTTGGGGAAAACATAACTGACACTAGCACGACCAAGCGCGCAACCATCACCGATTGGGCACATGGTGCGTGGATCTCGTTCATCGCGCATGAGCCTTCGGCGCGACCGTGCGCCCCTGGCCCGCGGGGGCCCAGTGCGATTCCCAAGTGAGCCCTTGACATTGCCTCTAGAGCAACGTCCGCGGCGGCGACGGAAACCAATGCCCTGCAGCCGGCGAAGACAATGTCCCCCTCCAGGAGGCGAGGGGCATCGGCAACGCGAAGGGTAGCTCTTAGATGCAGAACTAGCCCAGCAATTCACACATCTTAAGCGACCTATGGAAGGATCCCAGACATGCTCATGCATTGCTCCAGCCACCGACCCCGACAACTGAAGGGACATCTCTAAAACAACCTGTGGAAGGATCCCAGAAATGCCCATGCATAGCTCCAGCCACCGACCCCGATAAAATGGAGGGGGGGGTGGGGGGCGCGGGCGCCTGGGCCCCCTCAGCATCGGCAGCCCGAACATTCGTGGGAACGTTCTGAATGACCCACGCAATGCAATGCCCTATGTAGCAACCTAAATGTCTGACAAGGGTATCGGCACGTTTGATGCTGTTTCGCCGCGCAGAGTCATGGGAAAACCAATCAGCGACTGGCTTGGCCAATCGGTCTGCCTGACGATTACCGGCATAGTGCAGGTCGCCACGATCGCCCTCTCGCGCACTGGTGGGTCGAATTGACGGATGACCTACATCAGCGGCTAGGCGGTGCACTTGGGCCCATAAGGAACAATGCGCTGCCCCGCCGCGGGCGGGGGCTTCATGGCCAAGGGCCCAAACATCAGCCGCGCAGTGGCAGCCCGCAACAAACTCAGACTGGACAGACGGGGCAACGTGGGCGAGGTAAAACAGGAGAGCGTAAAGCTCGGCCCCTGGAACATCCTGAATGAAGCTAGGCAAAACGCCATATGCTGCAGCGTACAACCTATGAGAGTCACGCGCGACCGGCTCGCCTAAGACGTTTCGGCGCCTAGGAGCAAACGAGCAGACGCCCCATCCACGCCGAAGCGTGAAAGGTGACGGCCCAAACTTTTCCGACTGGTCACCGTGCGCGGGCGACGAGAAGAGAGGACCATCAGCGGCGCTTTCCCAGACAGGGTCGGGGAACGGCGGAGAAACAGGAGAACAATAACGCGGGTCAGGCGCGAGTGCTGTGGCCCAGACAGGGTTGCCTCGGTGCTGACCGAGACGACGCGCGAGGGCCTGAGGCGGTTCAAACCAGCGGCGGAAATCACTGAGAGCATCACATTCATATAGGGCGTGGAAAACAAGGTCAGCTGGACCAGCTGAAACAAGGGGCACGTGGGTTTGAAAAATTTCCCGCCGGCCTGGGAAGCCCCCGGTGCTCGCCGTTGCAGCGTGCCCCATCCTTCAGTCTGCTCGGACAGGAGGGGGCGGAGGGGGGGTGAATGGGAGGGCCCGACAAATTACCGAAGGATGGGTGACGCTTAGAGGCGTGCTTCCATGCCCGAACGCAAGCATCGCGGGTCACTATAGAAACCTGGCCGCGCGGCGAAGTAGTCGAAATAAACATGCCCAGCCATCGAGAATTCCGCCACTGGGTTGGGGTAGCAACTGACCGCCCAAACCTGCGTAGGGCAGCAACCAATATCTGACCTGGCCCGCGTAGGTCTGTCCAAGGGGCGCCACGTGAAACGGCGTCACGAGCACGAGAGGACTGCATCAATAGTACCTTCGGGTAAGACGCGGTTCCACCGAGCGACAGCCCACATGCGCACTACTTCTGCATGGGCATCCACAGCCGGGTCAGTAATGCCGTGTTGAGAGAGGTCCATCGGCGCAGATCTGCGCCTACCTGTGCCTAGCCCTGAATTGTATATGGCCCTAATCTGCTGGATCTGGTAAGTACTGAGACCAACGCATCGATGCGGTGGGTAATGGTGGGACGTAATTTCGCATTAACAATGCCAGCCGCCCTATCACCTCCCTTCTTGAGGCGAATCGACGACGGGCCTTGGCCATGGCTGTCTTTAGCCTGGCGTTCGGAACTGTCCGACTCCGACGCCCCTTGCGAAGCTGCAAAAATCAATGCCAAGGTTGCGGCGGGGAGAATTTGACAGCGCCAGACGGACGTGGGGTTTCAACTGCAATATACCTGGCCAATTTCGGGTCTGAGGCCAGGAGCACGATTTTCTTCTCGGCCAGTGGTAAGCGGGCAGAGAAAGTGAGCGTGTGCACGAGGAAATGGGGGTCCTCAGTGGCAAGCTTGAAACGGCCCCACTCGTTTGCACTCCCCAGGACCTGAACATCATCAGCCACCAGCCCCACATGAAGATTCGGACATGGTGCCGAAGCTGAATCCATTCCAGGAGCTAGCATAACGCGCATGAAGAAGTCAGCAAAGAAAGAGCCAGCAACAAGCGTGATGCCAACAGAGACCCAAATACCGACGATTCGGCGCAAGCATGCAACCCGAGACGATCTGTCGAGCGACAAACGCACGCACAGCAACGCAGGATTGGAGTTCAATTGAACTGCGCGTTCGGTGAGAAGCCCGTGCCGAACCTGTTCATATGCGTTCATAATGCCCAGCAGGAGGGGAAATACATACATGGCACGTGCAATTGCGCAATCGGCCAAAACTCGCATGCGCCACACACACGCACTAATGGCAATAATGAGCGCGCACACCATGTGTGTGTGTGTGGGCGCGGGTGTTGCCGCGCCCAAGTTAGACCATGTGTGTGACGAAAGAATCTAGTGAACATGCATGCGCATGTCGTGATAAGTGCAACAGTACGCTCAGCCCCAGCAAGCTTCGGTAATAGACTAACCATGCAGACTGCCAAGATGGGAGGGCGTCTCCCCGGCAGCAATTCAGCTCTCCATATGCCAAACAGAGCGAGGAAGGGAGGATCAGCACATTGGGCATGATGGCGGGGGTGCATGCCGTCCAGTCCTACAGCCGTCCGTGCTCTGTACTTGCGACACATCTGCCTGTAGCGCACCAGAGACGGTTGCGGCAATGATGCAATGTCTGCTGCGTGCACAGGGAGGCATTGGCAAATCTTGGCAATGACCAACAGGGGTACCTGCCAAGAGCTCCCATCGACCATGCTGCGCGCTGCAGATCCCCCGCGCTGCGCTGACTTTATGGCCAGGACGTCCAAGACTGAAAACGCATAGCTAAGGTTTCACGCTCCAAGGCCGATGCCATCTCGGCCAAAGTACTCCGAAGCCAGCCAATAGAGCCAAGGTCCAGGGAACCGAGCCGATTCGCGTAGCAACGCCGCCATGGCCAATCTGGAGGGGGGCCCCTTGACGCGATGAAGGCCGATCCTTACGCAAACCATGAACTGCTCAAGCGTAAGCCTCCCATGGCTGCTGCCCTGTCGGGCGCAAGAGGGTAGCAAGACGATCCGGGAGATACCTCCGCAACTTCCCCTCGCAGGATGTAGCAACTCCACCAGGGGCAGGGCAGGAGGCGGATATCTGAACTGAAGTGGGGATTCCACCCGAATTATCATAGGGCTGCGGGTCGGGTAGTTGGCAAACCCAATCAATTCTTTGGCAGGCGTTTCCAACCAGGAGGAGCCAGACGCCCAAATTCTGACACCGTGTCCACCTGGTCATGGCCGGGGACATCATCCCAAAATGGAGGGCAAGGTGCGCGTCCAACGGGCCTCTGAACAAGTACATACGGAGGGCGACGGAATACAGAGACCATGTCAGAATGCACGTTCCCACGTAGGGTCAGCGTGACAGGTTGGTTCTCGTGAGTAAGGGGGGTCTCCCATACCTGGCACGGCGCTGCTTCTGCTAAAACTGGATGGGCAACGGAGTAGTCTATCAACGATTGGGCACCTGCCGAGCCGTAACTGTTGGATTCTGGCACCGCAGTGACACCATTCAATAGCGATAAGAATCCTGAGGGCCGCAGTTCGCTCGGAGACGTGTTCCAATCAGCAGAGATAACGAAGGGCGTGCCAATGGTCCCCATGGCAGCAGCTACATCACGAGGAGTTGGGTGTTCTTGTCTTCAGCCATATCACCCATGTGTAGGCAAAGTATTGGCCCATGGGATCCCAGCATCAATATCCCCATGCCAAAACTTGTTGATGCATCGCTGAGGAGACGGCATGTCCACCGGGGTGTCAAGGACCATATCGCAGAAAAATCTCCACCCCCGTCCCGATTGTCTTTGTACCCGTATCTGTTCACGCGGTTCGACGCCAACACAGGCAACTTGTGAAAGTCCTGCGCGTAGCGCAAGTGATTATCTAGAAGGCAATGCTCGACTGAAAACAAGACGCTGCTTGGCGAGACGCTGACTGCCAGACTCTTGTAATTGCGCGAGCATTAGAATGGGGGATGGAACAGGAACTGTCGGGTGGGATAGAAAACGAAACGACGGAAAAAAGCTACTCTTCTCACCTCGGGTGAGTCACATGCTAGCATGCCTATCACCCCCGTCTCGATTGTTCTGGTACCCATCTCTGTTCACACGGTGCGACACACATCCAAGCAATGTGTGAAAGTCCTGCGCGTAGCGCTAATAATGATATAGAAGACCGTGCTTCCAAAATGCGCATCGGCAACGGAGTGGTTCAGGGGGGGCAGGTCGGGAAGGAAGAACGTCAGGAACGCAGTGCTCAGTAATCGCGAGTGCAACGCACCTAGCCGAAGACGAAACAGATTGTTGCGCCTGCCAAGCTCATTCATGAAGGCTGTGTCAACGAACAAGGTGGCCATCTTCGTGGCCAGCTGCCCAGGGCATGCAGCGGCCCGCCGGGTCCACGCAACGCCTGGCGGGTCCGCGCCGGACAGGATGATGTGGGGCTGTTTCGTGGAACTGCAGTGGTCGGGAGGACGACTCTGACGCGTCCGAACGATTGACGGTATTGTTGGAATCCCAAACGTCATAACCGAGGTCGCCTTCCGCCATCTCGTGCCTTACCCGCGCATATAAAAGGCGTGGGGATCTACGTCTGGCTTCGACAGAAGACGCTTGGACTCGGGCACCTGCCAAGAGGGGACTGGTCAGCGGATCCTCCACAATTAACGGCGCGCCAAACTGCATGGCCAGGAGACATAGGAGGTGAGTCCAGTGTTCAATGTAGTTGGCTTGGTCTAGTTTTCCTTGATCAGGTGTGCTGCAGTTGGGAAGGCTGTAGACTTCTTCGCGATCTCGAATAGCGGGCCGTCTAGCAATACTAAAGGTCGCGCGCGGCGGTGCAAGGAGAAGCCCCTCGACCCTGAAGGGCATCAAAGCTCTTGCATTTGCAGCCTTGTCGACGCGCGGCCTTAGTCAATTCGCCTTGCCAACTGAAGATCTCGATGCAGAAACGACTCAGCACCTGCCGTGCACTCTGTCGGGCTGGAGCTGGCCGACCCGTCGGTGCAGCTCGGCGCGCAGCGTTCTCTCGCTGGCTGGGCAAAAGCGGCGGGCGCCTGGCTCGAGGCTGTTGTGCATCTCCTGCACCGGCGCCCTCTTCTCGCATCGCCTCACGTTGGCTGTTGAACGTCAGCGCCCGCGCTTCTGCACCTCGGACAGGCTCGCGCGATTCTCCAGCCTGTCGAGCGAAGCGCCTGTGTGGCGACCCATGTAGAACACTGGGCTCCACTGTTGTAGCCCCAACTCGAGGCAAGCGTCTAGGAACCTCTCGCGCAACTTGACCATGTCGAAAACCTACAGCCGGCCTGGTGGCGGCCTCGCGCGGGCGAAATGGATCAGAGCGCCCGCGAGCCAGTCGCGGTTTATCAGGAGGCTTTCGTCGACAGCGCCCGTCTTACTCGGCGCCCCATCTTCGGCTGGATGCAGGATGATTGCCAGGCTGATCGCGTGCTTCTGAAAGGGTCGGCTTGACCAGCTGGTTCGGGCGAAAAGCTATGCGTTCCCCGGGTCGCAGGTGCGCGTCCACCATCAGCAGCCAGCACAGCGCGTAGTCCACGCCGCACCGCCACATCAGCGCAGTCGCCATCCCCGCTGCCACGCACAATGGGAGCGGCCGTCGCGTGCGACCTGGCAACAGCCGTCGCCACCCGCGAAGCGCCCCCACTGCGCGAAGCAGGACTGCCTCTCCCCGATTGCCGTACGCCGGCACGTAGTACTGCACCGCCGCCAGCAACTTCTCGTCTGAGCCTGCCGCCTTCCCCTCCAGGAACCCTGAGGGTCGGTCTGCGTAAATCTTCCGGAGGTTGCGTTAGAATTTTCATCTGCGTAAGTCTTCCGGAGATGCAATTGATCTGCTGAAGAATCAGCATGACGAATTTCACATGCGTAAGATGTCGGCCTGCGCAAATTCAGCTGCGTTAGAAACGCGTTCGGCAACCCACCCGCCCACCAACAAAAAAAACGCAAATCGCGCATGCCCGCCGTGACGATCGCCCCAGTGGCATAACGCGAAGTAGGCCGCCCAAATCTTTCGCAGACAAAACAAACATCTTTAGCAAGCCCAAGAAAACACATTAGCAGATTAAGCTGCGAAAGGCACGGCGGCGGATATCACAAAGCTGTTATTTCTGCCCCTCCGCCCTCCCTCCTTCTACCTTTCTCGCTATTTTTTATGTTTCTCTCTGTCGGGGGCAAATTGCCGCGGTAGTTGTATGCAAAGTATAGCAACAACACGCACGTTTCATGTTGGATGTTGTTTTTGTTTGTTTTGATCATCATTGTTTGTATTTTTGTTGGAACCCGCCCAGAGCCTCGGAGGCCCTGGGCGGGTCGAGGCGTGGCGTTTCAGACAGTTTGTTGTTTTTGTTGCGTGCAAAGTATAACAGAAGCAACCACATTTCACATCGGATTCTGTTTTGTTCGTGTTGGACATTCTTGGATATTTGGGTAAATTCCTTTCAAGGGCCTCAGGAGGCCTCCTCCTCCAACTCCTCCTCCTCCTCCTCCTCACTCCTACTCCTACTCCTCCTCCTCCTCCTCCTCCTCCTCCTCCTCCTCCCCCTCCCCCTCCCCCTCCTCACTCCTACTCCCCTCCTCCTCCTCCTCCTCCTCCTCCTCCTCCTCCTCCTCCTCCTCCTCCTCCTCCTCCTCCTCCTCTCGCCGCCGAGGGTGCCCTTTGGCTCAGGGCGCGCTTCAAGGCCGGGGGGAAACGAGGGCGGGTCGCCAAATCAACTTGTCATCGTCCCGCCGCAAATCTTCCGCAGATGCATCTGCGGAAGATTTGCGGCCCTCTCTGGCCACCACGCGTGGTGACCAGTACCCCCCCTCTTGCCAGCACGCGTGGTGGCCAGAGGGGGGGTACTGGACAGGAGGGGGCTAGAAAGCAGACAGTTGGCGTTGGCGATCCCCCTGGAGATGCCGAAGTCCGAGGCCAATGGCGACCCGAAGGCCATCGCAGCGGCGATACTGCCGTTTGCGCTGAAGCCCCCGATCATCAAGGACACGGGGCCGAAATAAAACGAGGAGGAGGACGAAAAGGAGGAGGATGAGGAGGAGGATGAGGAGCAGGAGGAGCAGGAGAAAGGAACAGGAAGGGGCGAAACAGAATATGCGGAGGAGGCGGACGAGGAGGAGGCGGAGGAAAAGGGGGGCAGGAGGAGAGGGCTGAGGAGGAGGAGGAGGAGGTGGAGGAGGAGGAGGAGCAGCAGCAGCAGGAACAGGGGGAGAGAGCGAGAGAGAGAGAGAGAGAGTTAGATACCCCTGGACAGAAGTTCGAGACCACGACGGCGGCCATGCAGACGGCGATCAAGCAGCACTCCAGTCTGCTCAGCGCGCTGGCGAAAGCATGCGGTGGATGGAAAAGGAGGGAGGGGGGCGGCAGGAGATGGCGGAGGCGGGAGGAGGAGGAAGAGAAGGAGGAGGAGGAGGAGGAGGAGGAGAAGGAGGAGGAGGAGGAGGAGGAGTTTGGGGCTCAGATTCTTCCTCGGGGGGGGGCTCAGGGGGAGAAGGAGGAGGAGGAGGAGAAGAAGGAGGAGTGAGGAGGAGGCGGGGTGGGAGGGGGAGGGAGCGAAATAAAGTGAGGCGATGAGGAAACTGGCCGCCCTGCGATCGGCAGGTGCACCCGAAAGTGTACTTCAAGAAGGAGGCTGTCATGGATGCCATCGGGTTCGTAATCGATACCAAGGCTAAGAACGCGGGGGAGAGCCAGCAGGACAAGGCATGGAAGGTGATGAGGGGCCGACGGGAGCTATATTTACCACCCAGTCTCCTCCTCCGCCTCCTCCTCTCCTCCCCCATCCCTCTCCTCCTGCCCTTCATCCTCCCCCATCCTACCGCTGCTTTTCCTCCTCCTCCTCCTCCTCCTCCTCCTCCTCCTCCCCCATCCTCCTCCCAAGGATGCTAAGGTTGCGGGCGAGGATAAGGAGGAGGGAAAGAAGGCTTGGGAGTAGGGGGAGGAGGAGGAGGAGCAGGAGGAGGAGGAGGAGGAAGAGAAGGAAGAGACGAAGGAGGAGGAGGAGGAGGAGGAGGAGGAGGAGGAAGAGAAGAAGGAGCAAGATGAGGAGGAAGAACACGATTCCCCCCAGTTGAGCCCCAGAGCGAAGAACGAGATGATCAAGGTAGTATCGGAACGCATCAGGGAACTCTGCAAGGAGCTGGCTCTTCGGGGCAGGTCGAAAACATCGTGGGCGCTTGAAGTTCTTGGGACACCGCATGCAGAACAAGACGATGAGGCCCACGAAAATGAAGACGAATACGGAGCAGAAGAGGATGGAGAGGAAGAACAGGATGGCGAACCCGACCCTGCTGAAGATGACGATGATGGCCATGACGCGTGGGACGAGGACACTCAAGAACCCGAGGCCACGATGAAACGGAAGCCCAGCGCTGTCTTCAGGCGCCCAGCAGCTGATGATGACGATAGCAGCGGTGTCGCCAAACGCCCAGCAGCTGATGATGACGATGGCAGCGGTCTCGACCGCCCAGCAGCTGATGGCGCCGATGATGGATACACGTACGGATACTCAGCAGACCTGGGCCAGGCGTTTCGCATGAAGGACTCGCAGAAGAGCAAGGACTATAGCGTGAGTATGTTCGCGCCCGACGGTGACGACGACAGCATGCAGGCAATGGCAAGGTGGGCAGATGGATCAGAACGACGAGTATCGCAACTGACATGTGGTGATGTCAAGTGCAGGTCGGTGGGTTCGGGGAGCGCGGTTTCCTTGACGGAGGTTGTTCACGGGCGCAAGACGGGGACCATCTGGACGCACGGCACGCGCAAAAACGTCAGAGTTGTTGCAGATGTGGACAGGGGTACGCCGTTGCTGAGGATTATCGACAAGGATGCAGAGAGGCCGCAGGTCAGGAGCAGCAAAACAAGAGGAGAGGAGGTGGAGGAGGGATCAGGAGCAAAACGAAACAGGAGGATAAGGCAGCAGTGAAGGTAGGAGGACAAACATGATGAAGAGGGGCCATGGGAGGAGGAGGAGGAGGAGGAGGAGGAGGAGGAGGAGGAGGAGGAGGAGGAGGAGGAGGAGGAGGAGGGGGAGGAGGAGGAGGAGGGGGGGAGGAGGAGGAGGAGGAGGCGCGGGGGAGGAGGGGGAGAAGGGCCAGGAGGACGGAGCAGGATGTGAATGCCCCTTGCAGCCCAGGTCACGCAGATCGTCTGTTCCAGGTTCCCCGGCTACGATGCCGCCAAGGGCTTCATCATCAACCTTGCGAAGGTCGAGTATGTTGAGAATGGACCGCTCGGGCCAGTAAAACAAATTCCTACCATCGACACCCCCCCCCCGAACTCCTCGATGTCGAATTCGACCTCGAATCGTTTCCGAATCGATGCTCGGTTTAGGGATTTTAGGTCCTCTTCCTCCTCCTCCTCCTCCTCATCCTTCTCCTCCTCCTCCTTCTCATCACCCTCCTCATCCTGCTCCTACTCCTCCTGCCCATCCTCCTCCTCTTCCTCTATCTTCCGAGGCCCTCCTCCCCCTCCTCCTACTCCTCCTCCGCCTCCTCCTCTTTCTCCTATCCTCCTCTTCCTCCCCCTTCTTTCCGATGGCCCCGAGGAAAATCCAAGACGGAGATCGACAATATCAAAGTTGCGTACATGAAGGACCTCCCACCGAACATCAAGAAGCGGCCAGCTGCAGCGACCAAGATGCCTGCAGGCCCCTCCTCTCCTCCTCTCCCTCGCCTCCTCTCCATCACCTCTTCCTCTTCCTCTTCCCCCTCCTCCTCCTGGGCTCCTCCTCCACCCCTCTCCTTCCTCCTCCCGCCTCCCTCCGCTTACTATCCCTCGTTCGCTCTCTCCTAGCACGTCTCTCCTGCATGCTCTTCCTCCATCCCCTCCCTTGCGGTGGTGATGAGCCTGCAGCGGCAGCACCAGCAGCAGGGGGGGAGCCAGCACCATCGACCCCGAACGCGAAGAAGAGCAAGCAGGCCACCTCCCCCGAGCCAGTCGCCTCCGACAGCAAGAACGACGACAAGGAGAAGGATGAGTGGACTCCCCTGGCAGGGCCGCCATCGAGTGATTGGGGGCTGCGTCGCTGACCCTGGCGCTAGAGTAAAAACATCCTTTAACGCTGGGTCGTTTTCAATTTCGCCGCCGCGGCTGAACCTGCTCGAAAAACTTGCCATGCAGTCTGGACCCGCGTGCGAGGACCGAAGCACAATATAGGCTACCTCTGCAGCATTGCCTTGCACCGCGAGCAATCAATGAACCACAAACGCTGTCTTGCATCCTCACGAGTAAGCTCGAAATTGATTCGACGTCGAATCGGAGACGAACGATTCGAAGTCGACCGAAATCGATCAAATCGGCGTACCAGCGATTCGACAGCGACCGAAGTGATTCAAAGTCGATCGGAGACAAGCGAATCGAAACGTGTGGCGGGTCGAAGTCGAGAGAATCAAACGATTATCAAACGAATCGTCTTCTGTTCGTAGCCGTGCTTGGCCGAGTGCGGCGTTCCGATACGCCCCCCCCCCCCCAACACACACACCCCCCCGACGGCATGGCGTTCCGTGGATCTGCCCCTTCCTGGATCGACGGGTCGGAGCTCGAGAAGGCCGAGTGGTTCCAGAGCCAGGGCGATCACACTGTACTCGATTCAGCTTCAGAGCAGTTTACGGTTCCAGCGGCGAAGTTGCAGCTGCAGCAACAGCTGCAGCAACAGCAGCAGCTGCAGCAACAGCAGCAGCCACAGCAACAGCAGCAGCCACCAATGTGCACCATGCCAACAACGCAAGTGAGCGAGCTCGACCTCACGAAGATCGACGCGGAACTCGGACAGCTGGCAACCACAGCGGGGACCTCGGAACCACCACCTGGCGTAGGGGGCGCGATGGCCAGCAGCAAGGACAAGACGACGGAGGGCGACGACAGCACCAAAGGTATTGACACTGCCATTGAAGAGTTTCGTGATAGCGGCTTCAAGTGGAAGATGTCCAGCACCCTGGGGACGCGCTACTACAGGTCGCTTTCGGCCAAGGAGAAGGCAGCCTACGACAGGGTGTCAGGACCCGAGAAGAAGAAGATCGGCAAGGAATGGGGCATGAAGCAGTATACTGACTACAAGGCAACGCGGGAGCACCTCAAGGAGGAGGAGGAGGTCGAGAAGATCTGGGGCGAGTTTACGAATTTCGATGCCATCCTGAGGGCCGAGGGGGGCCGCAAGTCCAGCGCTGCGATTCAGGGTACCATCAACTACTGCAAGGCGGCGGTGAAATTCGGATGGTTCCTTCTCTTCCTTAGCCTCATCCTTTTCTCCTCATCCTTCTCCCCATCCTCACTGGGTCCTTCTCGTTCTTCTCCTCATCATCTGTCCTTCTGATCCTCACTCCACCCCTCCACCCCGTCGTCGTCATCCTTCTCCTCCTCATCGCCCTCCCAGGTTTCAGTGGAATTTCATGTCTAAGCGCGTCGAGTACGTGTACTGGCGCAAGGGTTTCGAAACCATCTTCAGAGAGAAGTGGACCCTCCGCGAGACAGAGATGCTCCAGAGGAAGAAAGATAGCCATATCTTTGCGGATACTTCTCAGCGTGGGTCGGGTTCTGCTGCCAGTGGACTGGCGGTGACTGCTCCTGAGCCTACTCGAACGCCGACGCCCACTCCTGATACAACTCCTGCGGCTGGCAAGCCGCCACTTCCTGCTGAGACCCCGCCGCCTGCTGAGCCGAACCCGAAGAGGAGGAGGAGGAAGGCGTTGTCAGCAGCTGCCACAGAGGACGAGGGTGCTGGCGACGCCGATTCCCTCAAACAGTTCCCAGGGGGAGAAACATTACAAATGTGTTATGCGATGCTACGCAATGGCTTGCCTCCCCCGAGCGTGATATACGGCGCCATCCAGGATGCATGCGACGCTACGCTAATGTGCGATATGCTACGCTATGGCATGATGCTATAGGTGGGAGGAGAGATGAGGGAGGACGGGGAGGAGAGTGGAGGAGGAGGAGAAGGAGGAGGAGGAGGAGGAGGAGCAAGGAGGAAAGCTGAGGATGAGGATGAGGAGGCGGAATCGCTCCAGCCCAGGCGCATGCAGCTGGCGAGGAAGGCGGCCGACGAGTACAAGAAGATCTGCGACAAGGCGAAGGCGATCGTGGACCTGAGCAAGATGAACGGCAACTACAACAAGAACCAGGGCGACATCATGAAGATCGAGAGTGCGCTCACGGCAGCCGCGCTCGTGCAGGAGGACCCTTTCATGACGATCTGGATCAACATGGACAACAAGATGGCCGAGGAACTTGCGGAGGGGAAAGAGGGGTGGATGATAAAGAGGAGGAGGAGGAGAAGGAGGAGGAGATGAGGAGGGAGAGAGGGGGAGGAGGAGGAGGAGGAGGAGGGAGGAGGGGGAGGAGGAGGAGGATGAGGAGGATGGAGCAAGAGGTGGAAGGGGAGGAGGAGGAGAGAGGGCTCCCCTCTCCTCCTACCCCTCCTCCTCGATCCTCCTCCTCGATCCTCCTCCTCCTCCTCCTCCTCATCCTCTTCTTCCTCCCCCCCCATCCCTTCCCCCTCTGGAAGTGCCTTGAACCGTCCTTGGCGCCCTGAGCAGGCGCTCTACCAGGGGAAGGATTTCAACGCCAAGGTCAAGCAGGTGCCGACGAAGTTGCAATCCGCTACCAACTCGGTGAAGGGCGTCGTTGACGGCTACATGGATCTCCAGAAGACGAGGGAGAAGCACTCCATGTCGTAGAGAGGACGAGAAAGGGATCGAGGAAGGGAGAGAGATCAGGAGGGAGAAGGGGGAGGAGGGGGAGGAGGAGAGGTCCACTCCCTCCTCCTCCTCCTCCTCCCCCTCCTCCCCCGACATCTCCTTTCCATCGCAAGCAACGTCATATCTCGACAGATCTCGACAGATCTCGACAGATCTCGACATATCTCGACATTGACAGATCTCGACAGATCTCGACAGATCTCGACAGATCTCGACAAATCTCGACAGATCTCGACAGATCTCGACGCTAAAATCTTGATGTCGAGAAATGTCGAGATTTGTCGAGATTTGTCTAGATTTGTCGATCTACGAAAGAATACCCTGTGATTTCACATACAAAACAAATCTCGACACAGGAAACCTTATGTTTTACAATGAATTCTTCCGGAGGTCCAATTCACATGTGAAATAACCGGGTAAACGATGTCGAGATCTGTCGAGATCTGTCGAGATTTGTCGAGCTTTGTCGGCTTGTGTTTGGAAGCGAAATTTCATGATCCTGAGACGGGTCTAGCTCAGCTGGGTAACAGTTTTGATGCATTACTGTTGTTATGTGGTCCCTCAAAGAAACGTTTCTATCAGGAAACCTTGTAAACTCACACCCTCGAAGAACTATTCGAACCCATTCCCCTCAATTTGAAGGATTCTCCGCAGCTCTGACTTGTCGGCGCTGGTGGGAGAGCTACAACGTCGCGGAGCTCGGGATGCCGACTGGCACGGTAATTTTCAAGCTCTGGGTGAACCCAGAGCCAACGCGCGGGCAGCTAAGGTCTCCAGGATACTTAGCGAATCGAACCGTGATTGATGTGATGGGGTTCGCATTGAAAAAACAAGCAAAATCCTGACCAGACAGAATCCAACCGTGGTGAGGAGAATCTGCGACGAAATCCAATTTGTTTTCGACTGTAGGAGATTGCGTTCTGACTTGAAATAATTCAACCGTGGCAAGGCAAGATGGATTACCTTCTGACGCCAGAACTTCGAGGCTAAATCCCAGTCCAGGTGGGGGAGGATGAGCGGGGGTGGGATGAGCAGGGATCGATCCCTGCCAAGACATTCGACGGAAATCCTACACTTCGCGTTCTTGCCAGAACTTCGTTAGTGAATCCAGCCGTTGATATTCTGATATGGGGGCAGGGATCAATCCCCGTGGATATTTCCAGCAGCGTTCCTGCTCGAGTGATCAGCAGATGGCGTCTGGGCCAGATGGCGCCGACCATGCAGCCGACCACCGAGAAGCTCAAGAGGCAAGCTTCTCCTCCTCCTCCTCCTCCTCCTCCTCTTGCTTCCCTTGCTTCCCCAAAGTCCAGGGGCCCGTGTACGGGCCAACGAATGACCCCGACCATGTCGATCTCACCTGGATTATGCTCGCAGAGCCGTGCATCAAAGGGTTCAGGAGTCTTGCTAATACTTGTAAGTTTCATCGCGACGCCTACATCGACAAATAGTGGTATACGTTGTGGTCCGCGTATGCCAATGAATACTGGCCTGACTTTCTCCAAATCCCTCAACCTTATCAGCGATGACAGTTCTGGACAGACAGTTTCAAATCAAGCACCCCCCAACCCCCCGCCCCCCACCCCGCCCCACCCGACCCCCACACCTCCCCCCCCGCATGCACACATTGGAGCAATTATGAAATTGACCTCTGATCTTGCCGCGCCTGTACGACAGAGACCATCCATTCTTCTGGGCCCCGCTGTTCAGCAATTAAGGCTGGGGGTCTCTTCCTCCTCCACGTCCTCCTTCTCCTCCTCCTCCTCCTCCTCCTCCTCCTCCTCCTCTCCTCCCCATCGACCTCCTCTTCATTATCCTCCTCCTTCTCCCCCTTCTCGTCCTCCTACCTCTGAGCTCCTCCTAACCAAAACCATGTTATGAATCAGGTTTCGTGCCATCGCCATCCCACCCTCGGCGCCGACGCGGCCGCCGTCATCGCCATTGCTGGTCAGTAGCCAATTTTGGCTCAGGACACCACGATCCGTAGATCGCTGTCTAGCATGGCGCCTAAGAAACGCACCAGGCATGATTGGGATTCTGACCCTGAATCTGCATCCGATCATGGCCGAGACGATTGGGACAGAGACGATGGCGACAGTGATGACGAGGTCAGACTCGATGCTTGCAAGTTGGACGACGAACGTTATAAAGCAGGAGAGCAGTTGATGGAGAGGTGGCTCTTAAAATACTGTGAGGGCAAGATGACGGCGACTGACGTGTGTACCAACGCCTGGTACGCGGCATCCTCGGGTGCATCTGGCCCATTTGACACTTACAAGGTTCCCCCAGGCTCCAGTTCGGGCAATTACCAGAAGAAGCTCAGCCGAGTGCTAAAGTTTGAGAAACATACAGACGCATACAAAGTGAACGTTCCTCAAGTCATCAATGGAGAAAGGCAACAAACACCAATGTTGTTGATCGCGCCACATGAAGCCTTAGCAGCAGAATTTGAATCGAACAAGGAGCTGCAATCACAATTGTCTACATTCCAAGCGGCGCCCGAGTGGGCACGTTCGTACGATGCGCACCCAGCAGTGGTCGCATCTAAGGCTTCGGGACGTCTTTGCCACCCCCTTGCGCTGTACCTGGACGGCGTCCGTTTCACCAAATCCATCGGTGTCGGAAAAATTGATACCTTCATCGGATTTTTTGTATACTCATTGGTAACAATGAGGAGGCACCTTGTTGGTTTGATACGCAAGTCCAGGATGTGCGCCTGCGGCTGCAAAGGATGGTGCAGCCTTTGCCCCATCTTCATGTTCTTAACGTGGAGCTTCAGAGCAGGAATGGAGGCGATCAGGCCAACGCGCAGGTGGGATTATCAACCTTTCAGCGTAGACGACCCACACCAAGAGAAGCCAAATGCCCTACCGTGTGTGATTGCATTGGCTCAAATAAAAGGGGATTGGGCTGAGTACTGCTCCTCTTTGGGGTTTCCCACCTGGCAATCGAAACATTCACCTTGCATATTTTGCAATTGCAAAAAGTCACAGTTATTCGATTTTTCTTCGGCCAGTCTTGCTGGGCACGATTGGGGGGTTAGCCAATATGGGTATGATGCAGAATGTCGTTCGTGTGAGGTGGAAGTGCATGCAGCTACGCCCGAGGACATTGCCCTGCTCTTGAATTATTTGGTGCACGAGAAAAAAAAGAAACGCCAGGGAGGGAGAGTTCTCAGGTGTAATCTTTCTGGCTTCGGGAGTACGAACGTTGATCTATGCAAGCTCGATCGGCTGGAACCGTCCAATGACCTCCGAGACATTTGGTCGCTATCGCATGACAGCGCGCCAATTCGATTAACGTTTTGGCGCAAGAGCATGCACAAGGGCGCCTGTGTCGACCCAGTCACGCGCAGGAACCCGATGCTGCATCCAAGTATAGTTGGCGATTGCAGAAGCATTCTGAGGATAGACACGCTTCATACGCTATACCTCGGAGTGTGTCAGAAAATGGTCCAGGTTGCCGTCTGGAGGGTTCATGCAGCCAATCCTTGGAAAGCTACGGGTGATAAAGACGAGAGGCGTTCGGCGAATTTCAAAATGTTGCGTCTCCATCTGCAGAACTTCTATGAGACACACAATGTAGACTTATCGTATCGATTGAGGGATGTAACGCCGAAGATATTCGGCGATGGGCCGAACGGCCCCGTCCACACCAAGGCTGCAGAAACAGGGCCTCTTGTCCGTTGGGCCCGTCAGCTTCTAGTAGACTTCGCATGCGTCGGTGGCGACTATTTGTTACCTGCGGCCGATGCTTTGTTGAGACACCTTGCCATTATCAGGGATGGGGGCCCTACGTTGCCTCACAAGGACATGCAAGAATTGATGGACACATTCCACAGGCATATCACGTGTTTCGAGAGAGGGGGCGGCAAATTTATTCCTAAACATCATTTATGGTGTCAGTTGGTGATGCTGGTTCCCATGAATGGGAACCCGCGCTGCTACTCCACGTTCTTAGACGAGTCCCTCAACGGACTCGTCGCTGGCATCGCCCATGCGTCCCACCCTTCTACGTGGGAGAGGAATATACACTGCAGGCTTCAATTGTTGCCGAGGCTGCAGGGTGCTAGTCATTTTGCATGATACGGTGCACGAGGGAGGAGGGAGGAGGGAGGAGGGACAAGGGACGAGGGACGTCATCGTTCGTCGTTCGTCGTTTGTCGTTCGTTGAACGAACGACAAACGACGAACGACGAACGATGACGGACGGAGGTAGCGATCTGTCGAAGTTTATGCGACTTGGCCAGTTTAGGTCCATGAGCCCGCAAAACGGACGAGATCGCCCGCTGCAGTTTGGTAAGTGGCCTTGCGGATCTGTTTCACACCATGCCTTGAAGCCCAAGTTGGGACGATGCAAAAAGAGTCTGGCCAAACAGGGGAACGTCGGTATGTTTCTCGGTGAATCGTCGTCTGTGTTTCCTCGTCTCCCTGCCGGCTGCCAGGCTGCACGTGCAGCTGATCTACAGCATGATGATGAAACGCAATACATCTACAACATTGTTCGGAAACTCGTGGGAGACATGGAGTACGACACGTCGCACCCGACACAGTGGATCGCCACGTCCCTGGCCAAGCTGACCCTGATCGACAAGTATATCATCAGGGATCTCGACTTCCTCGAGTTTGGGTTCGGGGAGATTGTGGACGCCTTCCAGAAGCTCCACGAGCTCGATTGGGGCGAGGCCAGGCAGAGCATGCGTGAGGAGTTCAAGTTCATCCACTGGTTCCAGCAGGACCTCTTGGAGGAGTGCACGGGCGGGCCAGTGCCCTTGATTTATGCAGGCATCTTCATCTGCAACTCAATTCATCAACAACTCACCTCCCCAACCATTTCCAAAACAATACAGCAAAAACATCGAATCCATAACAGATCCTTCCTTCCTCCGATGCGAGGGGGTGAAGGAGGGAGGAGGGAGGAAGGAAGAGGGAGGAGTGGTGAGGCTGAGGGGTAGGAGGATTCGAAAGGAGGAGACCCCGAGGAGGAGCAGGAGTAAACAGATCAAGCGAGGACAGAGGAGGGAGGAGGAGACAGGAGGAGGAGGAGGAGGAGGAGGAGGAGGAGGAGGAGGAGTAAGACACAGAGAGGAGTAAAGTCTGAACCCCAGGCATGCTACTTTACCGAGTGAAGCCTGGCGGCACAGTTATGATGACCCCTCCTGACCAAACGTGGAGACATAGAGAGCGGAACATATATGACAGGTCCCTGGACGACATCACAGGGAACACATCATTACAATGTGTACGAGACGCGAACGGAATTGCCGAGATCTGTGCCAAATTCTGTGAGATTGCCTACAATCGAAACGTCAATTACCTGCAGGAGACCTTAGCCGACACCACGTTGCATCTGCACCCCTCGCAGGTGGTGACCCACGCGGAGCCCAAGAGCTGCACGGCGACGTTTTGGTTGATAGGACGGCTCTCTCTCTCTCTATATTTCTCTCTCTCTCTCTCGTCATTCGGACCTCTACCCATGCCAACCCCCTCGCTCATTTCCCCTCCGTCCATCCGCGTGCGATCGCATTGGGACGGAATCGCATTCGGAAACGAGGGAGGCGGAACTGAGGATGGGGGAAGGGATGGGTAGAAGTCTGAATGTTGTGAGAACGCGTTTGAGGATATGGTTACAGCTTGCCGAGGCCTACAATATTTATTTGCAGTGAGACCTTACGCGAACGAGTGCTGAACTACCTAGTTGATTGGAGAGGCCCCGAAGATCACAGACTGCTTCCAGGATGGAAAAAAGACGATGACAGGAGGCTTCCACCAACCCCGCGGATAGGGTTGAACGAGACCTGCGATAAAATCCACGCCGAGTTTCGCACCCATGAAGCTCGTGATACATATCCAGAGGACTACAAGAAGGCCACGCGGGGCCAACACTGTAGAGAAAAAAAGAGTAACGGAAGAGAACGGAGGGGGAGGCAGGGAGGAGGGAGGGAGGAAACGGAGGAAGTGAGTAGGAAGGATGAGGGACGGTGAGGGTGAATGAGAGAAGGAGGAGGGCAGAGGGAGAGCGTGCCCCCCCCCCGCTGGCGAGGCGGTGGCCGCAGTGGTGTACTACACGATGTACCAGGTGGTCAAGGTTGATTGACGAGGGAGCTGGGCCCTCGCGAGCCTGAGCCCTCGCGAGCTCGACGAGGGATGAAAAGAAAGTGAGAGGAAGGGAGATGATGATGATGAGGAGGAGGAACAGAAGAGGAAGGAGGAGGAGGAGGAGGGAGGAGGAGGAGGAGGAAGGAGGGGAGGAGGAGAGAAGGAGGAGGGAGGAGGAGGAGGAGGAGGAGGAGGAGAAAGAGAGAATAACGAGGAGGAGGAGGAGGAGGAGAGGGCAGGAGGAGGAGGGGTGGCCTCCTCCCCTCCTCTCCCTCCTGCTCCTCCTCCTCCCTCCTCCTCCTCCTCCTCCTCCTCCTCCTCCTCCTCTTCCCCTCTCCTCCTCCCTCCTCCTCCTCCTCCTCCTCCTCCTCCTCCCTCCATCCTCCTCCTCTCCTCCTCCTCCTCCTCCCCCCCCCTACCAGTCGCTCGTAGGGACGGTGCGTATCACAGATCGGGGTAGCAACGCGGCAATGCCGAGGACCGTGGTTCCCGAGGACTGTGGAGAGGCCCCCCTTGGAGGGGAACTGGGTGCCCGCGGAGCCATGGCCCTCGGCATTGCATCTTTGCCACCGCGTCGATCCTGATGTCAGGGAGAATGTCAGATAGGGATGTCCAGAAGTATACAACAGTTGCTGCCGCGACCCTGCCTAGCCTCCTCCTCCTCCTCCTCCTCCTCCTCCTCCTCCTCCTCCTCCTCCTAGTCCTACTCCTCCTCCTCCTCCTCCTCCTCCTCCTCCTCGGGGCGCGGCGGTCTGGAGGAGGAGGAGGGGGAGGAGGAGAAGGCGGAGGAGGAGTAGGAGGAGTAGGCTTAAGAGGAGGAGGGGGGGGGGGGAGGGGGAGGAGAGGAGGAGGGAGGAGGAGGGAGGAGGAGGGAGGAGGAGGGAGGAGGAGGAGGGGGAGGGAGGAGGAGAAAAAGGAGGAGGAGGAGGAAAGGAACGGGGGCCTGCAGCTGGAGCGAGGCCGCCTGCGACAATGGGCGCTGCCACGTGCGGGCGGACGGACGGGGGTGCCGTCCTCCCTCCCTTCCTCCTTTTCCTCGCCCCCTACTTCCTTTGTCCTAATCCGCCTTGGCGCCGCGCACATTCGTCAACAGCTGGTACGATCGCCAGCTCTTGCCTCAACGCCGCGCACATTTGTTATAAGATTTACAACAGCTTCAAGGATCGAGGAGTTGCGTTCGACGGCGCTTCGGCGCGTGACCCATGCGCCAGCGTTGACAAGGCCGCGCAAAACGTCACCCTCGCAAAAGTGATCTTACGCAGGCCGCAAAAACAATATTCACAAGCCCCTAACAAAACATTGACAGATCGCATGCGTAGCTAAACAGGAACATTCATCCGAATCTTCGTAAGATAAAACGATGCCACGACGAAGTTCTTTCATAGACCAACGACTCCGATCTGTGGAAAAAAAAAACAGGCGGGATGCGAATTCTAAAACTGATGTAAAAACGCCTGCGCAAGAATTCGCTGGTCAAAAACGCCTGCGTAATTCTTCCGGAGACAAAGTCAACATAAAATTCTTCCGGAGGTTGCTTAAGATATTGGCAGACCGACCCTCTGGGAACATCCTGTCCATGTGATGCACCATCTTTGCGTCCAGCACTGGGGGTGGGTCCTCGAGGTTGGTCAGGCCCTCCGCGCGCATGAACTTCCCGATGTAGTCCGAGTGCTGGGCCCTTGTCTTGGGCAGCAGCAGCGCCTGCTCCAGGGCCCCGCGCCGCTGGCAGGTGTCCTTCAGATCCCCGTACTTCTCGAGGCGATTGGCGGCCGACAGGACTGCTCTGAGACTCTCGACTCCGTTTTGCTCGAGGCGGCCTTGCTGGTACCTCGTGAACACAAGTGGCACTCTGGGTCCCTCGTCGAATGTCACTCTGAGTCGCTACAGCTGTGAGTCTTCCGGTAGCGAATGCGTGCCGAAGAATCAGGGGGCGTTGGCTTCCCTCGGTCGCCGCGGCTGCATGGCGCCTCGCGCCGCCGGGATTGTTCATCCACCTGGTTGAACTCTGGCGGCAGCCACCTGCCGAGAAACCTCGAGCCAGTGGCAAACATCCAGGCAGCAGCTCGACGGTGCAACGTCAGCAACGTTGGCTTGCGACACCGATCCTTCGACAAAAAACATGAGCCAACTATTATCGCCAAGTGCGAGGTGATTTCCGTGGCAACTGGACTGATCACCCAAGAGCCGCTCACGTAGAGCCGCGAGAAAAACACGCATCTCCGAGATCTGGATAGCCTCTGGATCAGGCTGAAAATTCGCGGTCGTCCAGGTGAGCTTAATCACGAACTCAAACGGAACTTCTGGGAACACGGGGTTCGCATCTAGGTCGTCTACCTTGGGGGCCATATACGTTCCCTCAGTCATGCGCATGAGAGCCCGTTGACGAGGCTGGTAAACTAGGGGGCCCTCTACCCGATCTCCTCCTGTGTAACGCCATATTTTCATGCAGGCGTCCGATATGTTGAGTGTCGTCTACTCTGGCCGTGCTCTCGACCGTCGCGCGCCCGCTCTCGCAGGCGCCGAAGGCTGCAACTCGCGGGCCCAAGCGGACCCCAGATGCCTCCGAGCAAAGATCAGCCTTGCACTATCTTCGGCTCCACGCTCGGCCAGACCACCCGGGGCCCCGGGAACTTTGCGAAGGCGAAATCGTAGCGCGCCCTCAGCGCACGCAAAAGCTCCCGACGAAATAATGCCATAAACGTGAAGTCAATATCGAGTCGGAGAAGGGTGTGACGTCTGATGCCTGCCGTCTTGTTCTGCTCCGAGGGTGCTCATGTGGGGCTCCGACTTGCTAAAATCGTGCGCGGCGTGTCCTGCTCCCTCCGAGAGCGCCTCAGCACTTTTCCCCATCTTTCCCGCCTCCTCTGCGTCGTGCCACAACGCCGGCGCATTATCAGCGCGCAGAGAGTCGAAGGCGCCATCCTGTACAGATGGGGGGGTCGGAAACCGCATGCTCGACGGCTCTCGTTGAAGGCTGGATCCTGCTCGAGAACGCGCTCATGAAGACGCCGCGCAATGTGCAGGGCCCGCTTCCACCCCATTGGGATATCCTTTTAACAACGGGAACGCCTTCGTATTCGGATCCACGGGGGCGCCCCCAAGATTGGTCGCACCTAGATCCTTCGCCAAGACAGGGTCCAACCAGAAGTAATCACTCAACCATTCTGGCATTTCATGTTGGTAGATGACTTTATGTACATCAGCTCCCGAAGAGAACAGCTCCCTCCCTGGATCGAGAACAATTTTCCAGAAGCTTGCCCCAGAGTGCAGATGTGCATTGCGGGGTGTTTGAAATGTTGATTGGACCTCCTGCAATCTAGTGATGCGAATAGTATCGTCTTTCTTCTTTACAATAAAGGGAGGACCTTCTCAGTCCGTCTGAGACTACGCTTGAAGATGTCGCGTTTGAGACCGTCCTGCGCACGCTCTACATGCCCAGAAGGTTCGCTGAGAGAAACCGCATCTTTGCACAACGTGGGGGCCCCACCTGCTTCCCAGGAATCGCGCGACTCGTTATTCTGCCGCGCCCAGCGAGAGCCAGGCCCCGCGTTTAAAAATCCCCAAACATCCAGGGGTCCGCGGTCAGGGCATTCATCGGCTTGTTCCCGCAAGCTGGCCAACTCGCGGCCTCCCGGACGTAGGGCCGAGCCGCGCTGCCGTCGGGCTCCGGCGAGTATCCCGACGGGGTGCGCCCCAGAAGCTCCCGCGTGGCTAGCCGGGGGGCTCACTTGCGAGGGGCGGGGGCACGGCCCCGGTGCAAACGTAAAACATCTCTGAAGCCATGTTCAGACAGTGGCAGGCTTCCCAGACGGGTCATTATAGCCGGCCAGCGAATTAAATGCACTCATTGACTGTAGAGCCATGCCGCGACGTGCGAGGCGCCTCCCGAGCCGACGGCAGGTGCCGCGCGAGAAAGATCCATCCGTTCGCGGCAGCGGCTCAGGGACGAACGGCGGGAACAGTCCACCACCTGACTCGGGTGCCGCCTCGCGCCTGTGGACTCCGCCTCCGCAAGCAGCGCTCGCCCCCCCGCGCTGCGGCTCACCCCTCCCTCCGGCCTCCTCCTCTGGCTTTCAGGGCGGCAGCCTCCTCTCGCGCTTTCCGACGCTGCTTCGCCGCCTCTGTCTCCTTGCACTGCATGTCTGTGGCGCGCTACGCCAGCGCCGGGCGCGAAACCGCCGCCGCGCTTGAGACCGCCTGTGCGGTCTCGGCCCGGGTAGTGCTCTAAGCCCCCCACCTTCAGCGATCCAGTCGCCCCCTCGCACAGCCGATGCATCCGACTGATGACCTCGAAGGAGACGAGGTTGGCAACATCCGGCAGATCGTGGCGCGCGCCCAGGTCGAGCGCGAGGTCCAACAAGTCGCGCATCAGGTAGGCCGTGCTGCTGCGCCCCACCCCGTGCTCGAGAGCCCACTTGGTCTTCGAAGGTGCCCTCGTGATCTCGCGCGCGCCGCGTCGACCGCGTGGCGGAGCGCCAGCCCTCGAGCGGGAAGTCCTCCATTGGCTCGGCGTGCAGGCGCCCGGCCGAACTCGAGAAGTCATCCCAGCGTCGCCCGCCTGTGTCGTACTTCACTGGGGCGAGTGCGCGAGCGTCTAAATTGCTCTCCTCTACGGCAACTTCGCGATCTCGAGCCGCGGCTTTGTCGTCTCGTGGAGTGGACGGGGTCGCGCGCGGAAGCCCGCCGCCCCCCCTGCACTTCCTGGCAAACGCGAAGACCCCGGGAGAGAGACGCACGAGAAAGCGATCACCTCTGGCCACGTCGGCACCCCCTCTCGCACGTCTCCTACAGTCTCGACCGTCACCCAGATGTCCGGAATATCATCTTCGTCGGCCAGCGCTCCACCTCCCGGCCATCGGTCGCCTCGCCAAAGCCCCGCTCCGCCAGGCTGCGGGCGGGCCCCCGAGCGCCGGCCCTCTCCGGGGTGCGCTCGGGCGAGGCGGCCACCCGACCAACGTCTAGGGCCTCGGGCGGGCGCTCGCCAGTGACCCGACGCTGTATCGAACTCCGTCGATCTCCATTCGGGCCAACGTAGTCTGCTGGATGGATGCCACAATGTCGAGACCTGCCTCCACCACGAGCTTCTGACAATCACATCATCTCTCGGAAACGGGCATCGTTAGGGTAGTCTCGGAACCGACCGAATGCGCCAATTGGGGTCACTTTGTCGTTCCCAAGATCGCCCGGAAGTGCAGCTTGAGCAGGGCTCGTCTCACTATCACGGCAGAGCGCATCCTCAACGTAAAGGTCGCCGCCGGGACTCTGCATTTACGAGTTCTCACCCATGCCGGGGAAGACGAACAGACGTCCGTGCCGCGCCGAGTCGTCCGAGTAGAGGAAACCCAGGAGCCTCCCCGAGATAAGCTCACGCGAGAATGCCTCCTCCCCCGCGGCGGTCCGTCCCAGAGGCGGAGGCGATCCTGGCATCCTCGACCCGATCGACTGGCCACCAACGCCATTTTGACGACGACCGCCGCGTAGTCGATCACACAAGTACTTCACTGAGCTCCAGATGAGGTGTCCAGCGAAACTGATACCCACCTTCTCCAACCAATCGTACCACTCGGGCGTCTCAGGGCTCTCGGGGCGCACCGGGCACTCCTCTGCGGGTTCTCGGGGCGCGCCAGGCACTCCTCTGCCCGACGCAACTGTGGCAATGAGCGCGCCCTCGCGCTCCCAATGTGCGCGCCCTCGCGCCCCCGTGCGAAATCGAAGCACCTCTCGTCGGACGAGCGATCGGCCTCCTCAAGATCAGCCCATGATGGGTATGAATTGGAAGCTGGCTCGAAAAGGACACTGGCAGCAAGTCTGTCGAGATGCCACAGAGCAAGTGCCCCTCCCGCTGCGGCCAATCTCCGGGCGGGGGCTGCCACGAGAGTGGAAGGGGACATGCGCCGCGAAGCTTGAGAAAACAGACAACTACGGAGGAAAGCAAACTTCTCACCTCGGACGAATCACATGCTAGCGCACCTAGGCGCACTGCGATACTATATCAATACCCGAACTCAGACCACTTTTAACCGTGCTAATCGAGGGGCGCAAGTGAGCGTGGTAGCCGTGCTTGCGAGCACGGTTGGCTACAGATTCGACGGATTCAGCAGAGCGACGTAGATCCTGAAACGCGGCCGCATCCAACATACCCCCAAAAGCCTTCAGGAACGGCTCGGCGTTTGGCTAGGAGGTGAGGTTGACTGTAACGAAGACCCACTCATGGCGATGCTTCTTGGACTTGCCAGGAGGGGTCGCATCATCACTAAAGCTGCTGCCGTAATGGGGAGAAAGAAGACGCGATTCCATCAAACGCCGAGTTTTCACGTCCCTCCTCCTGAACAGCAGTGGCATCTGCTGCGGGGTCAATCGGGATGGAACCAGCGGCGTCGGCGTCGGCGGCACTGTCGGCGTCGGCCGTGCATGTTCCAACCAGGTCGACTGTATCAGCGGCATCAGGGGGTGGCATAGCTGGGCGCTTCGGCGGCGGCGGCGCAGAGGAGGCTCTCCCAGGACCAACTCCCAACTTAGACTGACCACCTGCGGCGTCAACGGCCATGGGCGGCAGGCAAACTGGCTCGACAGATTTGGGCCTCGAAGAACCTGGGGTCGAACAAAGAAGAAACGCCGGGCAAAACAATGCCTTGGAGAAGTTGTAGCGCCCGCGACAACTTCTTATCTTCTTCCTGACCGGCTTCGAAAGTGGCAAAAACATCACTGGGGGCATATATGTCAGGGTTGTCATCCGAATCCTGAGAAACTGCGCCAGACGGTGGGAAGCTCTGTAGCTTATCTTCCCAAGAGGCCATGTCTCGTGATGTGTGCTGCTGCCGGGTAGCAGCAAAGACGCGATCAGCCTGCAGGGAGGCAGTGTACTCATCAATCTCTCGGATATGGTCAGTGAGCTTGTCATGCGTCTTACTGGCCCAATGATGACGCTGCTTAAAGAGTGCGCGTTTCTGGGGGACTGTAAGCAGATCCGCCTCTGGAGCCCCGACATCAGCAAGATAGTCCGCCCAGAAACCACGATTGCCAATGTCAGCGCCAAAACCGTCATCACCCGAGGCATCTCCAAACCGATCCTGGACCTCTTCATCCAAAGGGGCCTCGAGACGCTCTTCCAAAGAACGGCGAGGCGGAGTTGATGGGTTAGGTGAAGCAGGGGGCATGGCAGGCGAGGGCGGCACGGGTCTGGTCGCTCTCGCTCTTCCTGCTGTTATGCCTCCTGACGGCTGGGCAAAACGACATCATCTTTCTTTCTTGCCTCCTGGAGCATGTCCTTTGGTGGACCGGCCAAGAAACAAGGATTGGCAGAAAATGCAATGGCGTCGGGGGCTGGTGTCGGGTACCGACGAGACCTTCCCAGCACCACGACAGTTTTAGTACGCAAGTTATTCCATCACGATCCGATGCGCGCGCGAGGGAAGTGGTCGCTTCTCGACCAGGCGGGCCCTCGAGCCTGCCCCTCGGCAGCGACAAGCTCCAAGCCTCAGGACTTGGTTTGGAACTTGAGCCAAAAAGGCTACGGACTATATAAGTAAGACCCACGGCGACACAAACGGATGCAATCGACTGGTTCGTTTCGATCGGCGGCATGTTTACGCTATGGTCCACAACGGGTCTGGCTCGCTGACACTTGTGGGAACTACACGCGGGGCCCCCTGCGACCCAGTAGGGGAACCAAGGGTGCTGGGGAGGAGGGGGAAAAAGGGAAAAAGGATGAGGAGGAGAAGGAGGAGGAGGAGGAGGAGGAGGAGGAGGAGGAGGAGGGGGAAGGGGAGGGGGACGGGAGGAGGAGGAGCAGGTGGAGGAGGGGTAGGAGGAGGAGGAGGAGGAGGAGGAGGAGAAGCCGCAGCAACAGCAGCAGGAGGAGGTGGAGGAGGGGTAGGAGGAGGAGGGGCAGGAGGAGGAGGACAAAGAAGCGTCCGTAGCCATTTTGGCTCATGGGCCATCGGAAGCCCGAACAGCGGCTACACCCCCGCCAAGGGGCTGCCGCGCGGGCCGGCCCCAGCGTTCGCAAGATCTGCCGACCGCGCCGCGATGGAGCTTCTTCATATGGCACGGCAGTGGCAGGACGCTCTCAGGCAGAGCGTGGAGCCAGTGCAGCTGCAGCAGACGAACCCCTGAGCTCAACAGGTCCGCCTCGCGCGGGAAGCGCACCAGGTGGCGGCGCAGCGAGCGGCGAGTCATCAACTGCAGTCTCAACGTCAACGCATCTCCGAGCTGCAGCGCCAATTGCGAGAGTGGCACCGGTGGTGGCAACGGGCGCATCACGAGCATTTTTGGGGGCAGCGCTGGACGCCAGACGTCATCAGCTACGGCGCCGAAGCGGAAGACCCCTGCGAGAAAGGATGCGCGTGGCCCCAGGCAGCTGGCGGAAGCGACGGCAGTGGCAGCAGCGGTCAATAATGAAGAAGCAATGGCGTGTCTCAAGCAACAACTTGGCTCGAACATAACATCTTGGCTCAACAGCCTGCGCCAGCAGAGAGTGAAGTTACAGGGAACTTTGGGGCAATTGTGCTAGACGGGCGTGACCGCGCTGAGCTCAAACGTCATCAGCCACACTTTCGCCAGCAACGCGCAAAAAAAGGCCAGAAGCGGCAGCGAGCTTACGCGCCGCAAAGTCAGTGGAGGAGGTCCCGAAGAGCTAGTATCAGTACCCAGAATGCGGGCAGTGGCAACAGGGCGCGGGCAGAGATAACGGCAGTGGCAGCAGCGGTTAAGATTTGGCGGGCAGTGGCACTAATGGTCAAGAACCTGCAGACAGTGGCAGCACCCGGAAGGCGAGCAGTGGCAGCAAAGATGCGGGCACTAGCAACGGATGTTACAACAATGGCGCCCACGGCGTATCGGGGCCCAACCGTTATCAGCTACAGAGCCGCTTGAACGAGGACTCAGACGGAGAGGACGAGGACTTGGTGGAGAGCCAGATCCAACATCCAGAAGGCGGGCAGTGGCTGCAGCGCGCGTGCGGAAGTGACGGCAGTGGCAGCGGCTGTCAAGAGTCGGCGGGCAGTGGCAATAACGGTCAAAAGCAGGCGGACAGTAGCAGCGGGGACGCGGGCAATGGCAGCGTATGCTACGGCAGTGACGCTGCGGGGTCCAGCCCTCGCGTGCACGCGCGGGAAGAATGCAGACGCACGTCATCAGCTTCGCTTTTGCACTCACGGCGAATGGGAGAGAAGCCGAATCCCACCGACAAGCCGAAGCCCGTGGCGCGTCTTCAAGAAGGACCTCGAGGACGAGGTCGAGGACGCCACCGACAAGAACGAGGAGAACCTGGCAGCCCTGCGAGCGCGCTGGGACACCGTGCAAGCGATGGGAGCGCCGGCGGTGTACGCGCAGCTCCCCAAGGACAAGCGCAACGCCTACAAGGACACGTCGATCGCCGAGCTGGCCGCCTATGCGAGCTTCCTGCGCTACAGCATGCAAGGCGGCCGCTCGGAGGTGGCAGCGGCGGCCTGGAGCAGCCTCACCTGCGAAGAGATGGCGGACAGGACCACCGAGGAACCCGGGGCAATGCTCGCCACAGACCCGCGGTGGGCGCCGCTCCTCGGCGCCTACGCCAGCAAGGACCTGACCCCCAGCGAGGCCGGCATGCCCGAGGACGACCACCACGTAGACAGCGACCACCTCGGACCCATCGCCAAGACGGTGCACTTCCGCCTTCCCGAGGAGGACGACGACCTTGGCGACGGCGGCCACCGACGCAGCTACGGCTCCCAGAAGTCCGCGGGTGCAGCCGCCTGGCACCCGGAGGACAGCGTCGACCGCTTCACCCCCGCGGGGCGATGGGGTAGGCCCCAGGGCGCTGCCCACCCCAGCAGGGCGAGGGGTTAGGCCCAAGGTCGCGTGCGCTGTGCACGGCAACGCCTCGACTGGATCATCGTCGTCACCCCAACGGGGCGAATGGGGTAGGTCCCAGGGCGTAGCCCCTCCCTGCAGGGCGAGGGGTTCGGCCCAGTCGTGGCGAGGGCGAGTTCAGCGAGTTCGGCAATCACCTGAACGACATCCTCTGAACGGGTGCGCCGCTAGACCGCTACATAACGGCATAGACTCGATACTGAAAGGTCTTGAAAGGACAAGGAGCGGGGGGAAGGGGGAGGGGGAGGGGGAGGAGGAGGAGGCGGATGATAATAATAATAATAACAATAATAATAACAATAATGATAATATAATAATACTAATAATAATACTACTAATACTAATACTAATATTACTAAGAATAAGAATAATAATAATACTAATAATACTAAGAAGAAGAAAAATAATAATAAGAAGAAGAAGAATAATAATAATACTAAGAAGAAGAAGAAGGATAATAAGGAGGAGGAATAGGAGGAAGGAAAGGAGGATACGAGGGCACCAGGCGAGGCGCGCGCGTCCGAAGGACGAACGCGCGGCGGCTGAGGCGGGGCCAGCGGGCCCCGTTCAATTGATAACCACGGTACTTGTCAGCGACGAAATCGAATTACCCAAATAAAAAACAGCAAAATGTCGGACTCGCGGGGGCCTCCCCCAGCCCTCCACCAGCCTGGCCTGGCAGCCGCAGCCCCCGCAAGCGCGGGGAAAACCACAATTGTACCAACAGCCGATGCGGCCATGACAATGAGCCAAATACTACTGCAGCCAAAAGAGACGCAACAACTCCAATGTAGAAGCCCAACCGCCGTAGCCAAGGCCGCCCCCTGTCGGAAGGCAAGCGCGACCGTCACAGGCAGTCGGCCTTAATCTCCCTCGCGGGACGCTTCCGAAACGAACGGGGGTGAGGGCGTGCAGGGGGCAAGCGCAACCGTCACCGACAGTCGGCCAGAACTCCCTCACGGGACGCCCCCACACGCACTCAGCGGCCAAAGCCTGGTCCCTCCCCCGTCAGAAGGCAAGCGCAACCGTCACCGACAATTGGCCAGAACTCCCTCACGGGACGCTTTTGAAGCGAACAGGGGAGGAACCCATACAAAGATGCACCAATGCAGAAGTAGTGGACTCGCGGGGACCCCCCCCAACCCTCTACCAAGCAGGGCTGGCAGCCGCGGTCCCCGCCTGCGCGGGGAAATACGTACATTGAACCACCAGCTGCCACCAGCCATGCCAATGCAGCAATACCAGACAAGATGCCACGATACAACCAATATACACATAGTGACAGACTCGACAACTCAATATGGACACTCTCATCAACAGACGCGCAAACTATAACCTCCCCCGCGACTTGGGATGTCTGCCAGCCATAAGAAGTCGAAGTCGGCCACGAATCTTTGACCAGTACGACGCAGCCTTGCCCTCACCCGAGGGAGTTCACATAGACGGTGAAGAGCAGCGGAATGCCCTGCTCCCGACCACGACACACACACACACTTTTCACAAAAGACCGTAGCACCCGCACGCCTGAGTCTGAGGCCATCCTGCTCAACCACCGCATGCTCATCCCATAGAGAAACCGCTCCCTGCAAGACAGGCGAACACGCCCTCCTCCTCGTCAAAGCGGTCCGCTGCTTCCAGCGCAACCTGCACCGCCCGAGGAGTGGGGAGGGCTTGAGCTCCATACTTGCGAATACGCACTTCAGCTCGAAAACGGTCAACGGCATTCGGCATGCACACAGAACGGATAAACTGTCCGTCGTCGTGCGACAACACGACCTGCATATGATAAACCCAGAAGCAAGACGAACCAGCTGGTGCTCAACCGCCGTCGCCTGTGGCTGAGGAAAAGAAGAAGCACGCACTGGAACGTAAGGCTGCTCAGGGCCCCAGCCTCCGAGAGTGCGCATCCTGTGCATAGCCCACGGCATGTACTTTGCAACGCACTGATGTTGCCGCAACTCCACCTTCCAGTATTCCTCGTAGACCTTGCTGACTCTATGCTCGAGCGCACCAGCACGAGCAAACCAATCAGCCCAGCCACTTCTCAAGGAAAATCGCTGTGGTATACACATCTGACCATACTCATCAATGGACTTGTGCGAAGGCACCCAGAATGATGACGGCCTCCGCTGTCCAGCAACTGCCTTGATCTGTCTCCACATCGTCGCATGCGCCCCAGAAGAACAATCAAGAGTATCTGACCAAGAGTTCCCTTCATCGCACAGCGCCAGCAAGTCCGTGCACAGGAAGTCATCTCACCCAGAAGCTGGAAGGCCATGTACACAGCATAACGTTCAGCACGTCCAGTAGATTGCAGAGCTCCTGGCAAAGCTCCGTATGCTGTACGCGAAGGGAGACCAGCTTCACTTAACATGACAAAGGCCCAGCCGCAGCGCATCAATTCAGGCACTGCCGAAGCAAAACAAGAACCGTCGGAGGAAACATGATTGCCACGACAACTCGCCCGCGTGTTCCAGTCGCCCCAGAGAACGTAGTCCTGCTGCGCCCGCGGGGCCGCCACCGTGGGCGGCATGCACGTCAAAGCAACTCCAATCTCAAACGCATCCCAGCCGGGCTCTCCTAGCACCTTGAGCCCCTGATCGTACATGTACTGACGCGGGCCCTGCAACTTTTCTGGGACAACGCCTTCAATCTCCTCAGCCTCATTCAAAGGAGTGGAGGAGGGGGCCCTGTTAGGGACCCCTTCTGCAGCCCTAGACCCTCCCCCCACACGCAACGCCAGAACCCCTGAGACGAAGCCAAAACTGGGACAAGATCGGGACTGGACAAACCTGCCCCAAAGGCCCCCTTCTGGGCCCTAAAGGGCCCCTGCCGGGGCCCTACGGGCTCCTTTTCTGCAGCCCTCGCTGCCCGGGACCAGGACAAGATCGTGCTGGGACAAAGCGGGAACCTTTGAAATCCAGCAGTTCTGGAGGATGTATCGGGCCCCGCGGCTGTTCGGAGCGTTCCGGATCGCACTGAGGGCAATCGACGTGCTATGAACACGTGTATCTGAACAAGCCGGGGAACTCCCCGGACAACCCCTCCAAGATGGAGACACCAAGCGTCCCAACATGTAAGTGTGGACAACGCTAGGACGGGAACACCATTCCCAATTAGGGATGTGGCCACCGCTCAAGCGGCAGCACTATCCCCAATCGACGATGCGCCTAACGCTGAGGCGAGAATACCATCCCCTATCAGGCGATTGACATAGATGTTGGGCGAAAACGTTGACCTGGAACCAGCGATCCGACGGGCCCCCGATAGCGAATCCAGACGTTCCTTGGCGGGGTGAGGGAACCGTGCCCCTATCGGGGATGAAAGGCGATTGGGGGTGGATGCATCTTCCCTGAACTTCTCCCCCGCTAACGTTGCCCCTGATCTCCATGCCGGCCCTGGAATGTCGCCCCCCTGGCCTCTCCTGGGACGCGGCTGGGGCAGACACTCGATGGGAGTCCCACCGTGGCGACGAGTGGCCTCCCAGAGGCCCCAGAAGAATGAAAAACACTCGGAGACACTGATCCTCGACTCTTCATCCTCGGGTCTCCGGCGACCGCTCGGGACGATCTTGGTCCCCCTGGGATGCTCTCGGCTAGGCGCAACTGCTGGAGAACATCCTGAGACAAGAGAACGTCCAGGACTCGAGCCTATCGAGATCCTCTATCCTCCATCCTGGAGCCTATCCCCTCCCATCATCGGCGGTCTCGCCTCGGCCTTTCTCGCAAGGTGAGCGGCGACGTGGAGACCGCGAGCCAATTACATTCTGACATCCTGAAGCTGGTATCCCACGGCTGCAAGGTTTCGCCCTTGATTAAATGATCTCTGCTGTTGGCTCCTGCCCTCGATCCTCTATCATCGATCCATTATCCTCGATCCTGTAGCCTGTCCTCGATCGTCCTGGGGTTGCCTGGATCGTCATCTGTCCTCGATCATTTGTCCTCGATCATCGATCCTCATTTGTCGGTTCTCGATCGATATCCTATATGCGGTGTTTTGTCTCCAGAGTGCAGCCGCCCAAGGTGCAGCCGCTCAGTATCGGTGCGCAGTCCCCAACCGATATCCAAGAGTGCAGTCGCCCAAGGAGGCCTATGTGGCGAGGCCGCGGAGGTCAAGCAAGTCTGGATTCTGGAGCCCATCCCTCCCACCGTTGCCCCTGGAGGTGAGGGGCAACGATAGGGGTGGCTGGCATAGAGGGGGGGGGGGGAACATCGACTTGGAATCGGCGATACATCGCCGATAGATCGACGACAGGCCCCCGATAGCATCTCCGCAGCTTCCTGGACGGGGCGGGGCTGTCAGACCCCTCTCGGCGATGGATGGACGACTGGGGGTCGATGCGTCCCCCCGTGTGCCCAGCCCCCCCCCCACCGTTGCCCCCAAGGAGGGCGGGCAAGAGGCGCCACCCGCCGGGGCCTCAGCGCGCGCTCCGCCTCAGAGGGGCGGCACTGCACGGCATGGAGGCAGGCCAGGTTGAAGTGTACCTGGAGGCGGAGAATGAGGTGCGGGCCAGAAGGAAGACAAGTGTATGAGGCCCCACGAGACCCACAACAGGAGGCTCCCGAGAGGCCCCCGAGTGGCTCCCAAGAGGCTCCCAAACTGCCCCCCAAGAGGCATCCGAGAGCGCCCCGAAGAGGCCCCAAGAAGCATGCCTGGGGACCCTGACCCACGTCAACGTCGTCGTCGTCGTCGCCGCCGCCGCCGCCGCCGCTGCCGTCTTCGCCATCCCCCTTCGGGGTCGGCGGCACTGGGCGTATGGCTGCATGTTCTTCAATGTCCAATGATCCTGTGTTGTCGGGTCCCTGTTTTGAAAAGACGGCGCCCCGCGTCCTCCTCCTTCTGATCATCCTCCTCTTCCCTCCTCCTCTGTTTTCCTCTGCTCTCCGCATGTCGACCAGTTCGTCACACCCGGTACAGCGCTCCTTGTCCCCATAAGGAGCTCCACCAACAACCCTGTGGCGACGTTCACATGCGTCCGCCCCACCCAAGGAAGCTCCAAGAAGACCCCCATGGCGACGTTCGCATGCGTCCGCCCCACCCACTACAGCGTTTCGTGCCACCCAGGGAGCCTCACCAATGGCCCCAATAACAGCATTCGCATGCGTCCACCCCACCCCGTACAGCACTTCACAACCCCCAACTAAAACAACCAAAACAGCAACAACAAATAACTCTACCAAAGGCCCCGTGGCGACGCCCGCATGCGTCCATCCCACCTAATAAGACGCTTCGTGGCTGCATGGGGAGCTCCACCGAAAGCCCCAGTGGCGACCTTCGCATGCGTCCGCCCCACCCAGAACAGCGCGATGTGGCCCGATTGGGAGCTCCACCGAAGGATCCAGTGGCGACGTTCGTGCGCGTCCGCCCCACCCGATACAGCGCTAAGTGGCTCCCATAGGGAGCTCCAAAGAAGGCCCCAGTGGCGACGTTCGCATGCTTCTGCCCTACCCATTACAGCGCTTCGTGGGCGCGTAAAGAATTCCACAGAAGGAACCAGTGGCGACGTTCACACGCGTCCGCCCCACACAGTACAACGCTAAGTGGCTCCCATATGGAACTCCACTGAAGGCAGCAGTGGCGACCTTCGCATGCGTCCGCCCCACGTAGTACAGCGCTTCGTGGCAACACAGGGAGTTCCACGGAAGGACCGACGGATCCAGTAGCGACGTTCGCATGCCTTCGCCTTAGCCAATACAGCGCGTCGTGGCCCAATCACCACAATGGCGACGTTCGCATGCGTCCGCCCCAGCCAGAACAGCGCGTCGTTGGCCGATTGGGAGCTCCACCGATGGATGATGCTGATGGTGGTGATGCTGATGAAGGCGACTATGAAGATAATGACGGTGATGACGAGGATACTGCTGAAAGTGGTGGCGATGGTGATGGTGATGGTGATGATGATGATGATGATGATGATGATGATGATGACGACGGCGGCGGCGGCGGCGGCGACGACGACGAGGATGAGGATGATGCTGATGATGTGGAGGAGGAGGAGGAGGAGGAGGAGGAGGAGGAGGCAGAGGAGGAGGAGAAGACGGAAGAGAAGGAGTAGAAGGGACGGCGGCGGAGGGGGAGGAGACGATGGGATGTGGAGGGAGGACGGGGGGGGGAAGATGGTGGAGGAGGAAGGTGGAGGAGGGAGTGGAGGAGGACTATGGATCAGGGTGGTGATGGTGGTGATGTTGATGATGGTTATGATGCTGTAGTTGCCTGCTCTAAATGGCCCGGAGGCCCAGCAGTCCACAGCACTCACATACTGAACTACCTCGAAGCAGCGACGGCCGTCGACACTGTATCGCCGAGCCGCCACTCGACAAAATCAGTCTCAGATCGTCTCCATGCCTTCTTGTCTCTCGCCAACATCATCCAATCTTGGCCGGTCTCCATCCAATAGTACCGCGCGAATTGATACTCCACACGCTCCATGGGCTAAATCGGCGAAATCCTTGGTTTCGTCCCTCTGGCGTCGAACGCATGGCATGCCGGTATCTGTTCCACTGCAATACTTGTGATAAGATGGACTCGGGGTGCGTCACAATTCTCCGAGCGACATGGTGATGATGATGGTGATGATGATGATGGTACTGATGATGATGAGGAGGAGGGAGAAGAGAAGAAGAAAGACGAGGAGGGGGCGGAAAAACGGGAAGGAGGATGAGGTGAGGCGCCCCTAACACTTCCCCTTGAAACTCCACACCATCCCTCCACGGAGGCCTGCCTGGCCCGCCCTGGATCGGCGGCGAACCCGTGGGGGAAGTTAGAAGGAAAAGGCTTTCTCAGAAGGCTTGGGGGTTCCCCCGCCCTTCTGAGAAGTTTTCTCAGCCTGACCCGAAGCCATATCGGGGGCGCGCAAACCTGGATTCGCGATCCATGGATTTGGCGCGATGTCGCCAAATCCACAGATCGGGGGAGGTGCCCTCCCCCAAATGCGGCCGGTGCCGCCTCGCTCGGCGGCGGTAATCCGCGGTTTCTCCTGAAAACGAGACCCGTCGCTAATCCACGCCCCCTTAATCCATGTTTGCGATCGCCTGAACATAGAAAACCTCTCAGCAAGAAGGGGGCCTTCTGAGGAGCCCCGCCGCCTTCTGGGGGGGCCTTCTCCTTCTCACTTCCCCCCCCCCCCTGGACCGCCGAGGAGCCCCGCCCAGCCCGCCCGCAGGAGTCGCTCGAGGGGGTATACATCGCTCTCGACGAGAACACCCGCCGGTCGGAAGAACTGGGCGGAACCACGAGGTAAGAAGGCGTTGGGGGTAGTTTGGGCTTCCGCCCGCCCCCTGAAGAGGAAGGACGGAAGACAACCCACCCGATCATTGAAGTAGGCAGGCGCCCAAAGGGCAGGCGCCCAAAGTAGGGGATCTGGGAAGCTAGAAATACCTACTTCCAACGACCGTCGCGTATCCTCGGAGTTCTCGTGCAGCGCGGCGCGCTAGGAAGGCAGAAGGGCGACGCGGCAAACAGGCACACGACGCGGGGAGGTGGAGGTCGTCGTCGCCGCGGTGGTGGTGGTGATCGTCGTCGTCGTCGTCGACGTCGTCGTCGTCGTCGTCGTCGTCGTCGTGGTCGTGGTCGTGATCGTGGTCGTGGGCGTGGTCGTGGTCGTGGTCGTGGTCGTGGTCGCGGTCGTGGTCGTGGTCGTTGTCGTCGTCGTGGTCGTCGTCGCCGCCGCCGCCGCCGCCGCTGTCGTCGTCGTCGTTGTCGTCGTCGTCGTCGCCGCCGACTGGAGGAAGCGCGCAACGAGGGCGCACCGCCCGCCCGAAGTGCGCCATCGGCAGCTTCCCGAGCACCTGCGGCGGCCCCGCCCCTCCAGGCCATGCCCTCCGAGGCGTTGCCAGAGGTGTCCCTCCTCCCTCCTCCTCCGCCCTCTTTCTCCACCTCCTCCTGTCACAGGGCTCGGGGGGCTCGGAATGTAAAGGAGTAAGTGGGGAGGGCGAACGTACCTTTCTGTGCTCAGTCTGGAAACCTCAGCGACTCCAAGGTGAGTCGCTCCCTAAGCCTAAAAGGCTGTGCACAACTGCAGAACACAAAGAGAGGGGGAGAGGGAGGGAGAACAAGAACCCGGGACCAGGGCGAGCCGGGTTACGATGACAGTGCACCCAACTTTGGTGGGTTCTGCAGGGGAAGACCCCCCGCCGGACCCACCCTGGCCTGGTAGGACAGGTACATGGGCTCGTCAGCACGAGCGGGGATCTGGCGGGCGACGCGCCCCGCCTCGGGCTCCTCGCGGCCTCCGCTCCTCCGGCTCCTCTCTGCCTCCTGTGGTACCTCCTCCTCTTCCTCAACCTCCTCGGCCTCCGCCTCCTCCTTCTTCCTAGAGCCGTGCTCCTCCTCGCTTCCACGGGGCCTATCCTCCTCAACCTCGCCCCTTCTCCTCGCTTCTTCGATCAAAGCTCTCCGGCTAGCCCCTCGAGATCGGGACTTAAGAGACATATTCAACGCTCGCTCGTCGAGGTGTCCCCCTTCGTCGACGAGACACATCGATCCTCGACACAGTAAATCGTGCAGGGCCAGATTGCTTTTTGACGGATCGGCGTGGGTCAATGGATCGGCAGGTACGCGCCCGTGGGGGAGCCAACGGATCTGCGAACCAGTCGAGCTCAAAGAATCTCTGACAACAGCAAGCTCGATCGCATTACGTCGATCGGCCCGGGACCCAGCCGCATTTTTACTCAACGTGTCAAACACCGATTTGGCATCCACCACGGCCAGGGACGCAGCTCGATCACTCAACTCGCAAGTCGAGGACATCACAACCGAGAACGGGGAGGCCCCAAGATTCCAAGACGGCTTCTGAACATCTCCGAAGACCGCATCACGCCAAAGAACCTGCAAATACTGGGCCTCAGCCACAGCACCGCTCAAAGCGAGAGTCTCTGCAGCGACGGTGGAGCTGATCACCCGCTTCAGTCGCTGCGAGCGCCACGAGAGCAGTGACGCGCGAGCTCTGCGGTTCGCCCGGATCGAGGCGTCCGCCGCCATTACCAGCCAAGCACCCTGGGATCCGCCGCGGCTCGCGGAGCCCGGTCCGGAGGCGTCGGACGCCGTGACGAACGCAAGCGAAAGCGGGTCGAGCCCCCACACGGTCAGCCTCTGAGAGGCCGTGGCCTTCAAAAACTTGCAAACCTTGATGAGCGTGAGAGCGTGGGAAACGAGAGGGGTCGGCATGGCCCCCGCGAGAATCGAGGCCGATCCCGCCACGTCAGGACGCGACTCCCTGGCCACCCACTGTACCTGGGCCACCACTGCTCGATACGACTTGACCTCAGTAGGCGTGAGGGGGGAATCAGGGTCACAGCGACGAGAGCGATCGAGAGGCATAACCGTAAGCTGCTCCCGTATATACTTTTCCTGATCAATGGTTATCCGATCCCTAAACTGGCGCAGGTGTCGACCGGCAAACTCCGAGTCAGACTGGCACCACTTGCCAAACCGAAACCTGGACGTCGCTCTCTCCTTGAACCGATCCAAATACTCCTGGCGGCCGGTCACAATGAGGTCGTCGACCTCAATAAGCACCAGGCCCTCAAGGGCCCCCATTCGGTCCCGTTTAAGCCACAGGCACGGTTCAAGCATGGACTTAGTGAAACCCTCCCCCGCGAGCCAATCAGTCAGCGTCCGATGCCACAAAAGAGGAGCATCGTTAAGACCATATACGGGCGCAACCAACTCGATCAACTGATCTGGGCCAATCGGCAGACCCGAGCACGGTTCAACAAAAATCGTTCCTCGGGGGCGCTCTAAACGCTGGCTCTGGCAAAAAAGCATTCTTCGCGTCAGCTATGGTAAGGGTCCATCCGAATGACGCGGCAATCTGCAAACAGGTAAGAACGCTCTCGGACTGAGGTGTCGGGGCATAGACCTCCAAAATTTCCGAGTCGGGATCCTGGTGGCCGTGGACGCACCAACGGGACTTGGGCTGGGGGCGAGAACCTACCCCCTCAACCGGTTTCAGCCGTCTAACCATGCGAGAGGATAAGATGCGATCGGGAAACCGCCTCCGAGCTGACACCGACTCCTCAGGCGAAAGCACACGAACAGCTCCAGTGCCCAGCATCGCTGCCCATTCCTTAGCGTCTGACTCCGAAAATCGGGCGCGATCCTCCGGGGACAAGTCTTTGAGTCTCACCTCGGCCCCCCGGGGATTGATCTTGGGCGGGGTCTTGTCAGACGCCGAGGTCGGGTACGACAGCTCGTCGAAGGGACCTAAGTCTCTCAAAAAGAAGCTGACCAGATCGGGGGCTCCCCGCACCGCGGACCACTCGAGGAGCTCTTGGACCAGAAAGCTATCCTGCTCCTCTTCAGGAGCGTCCCAGTCACAACCACCTCCACTGGCCTCCGGGTCCTTTCCGCCGGCACCCTTACTTTCGCCGGCCTCCTCCGCCTTCTCGCCGAACTCCGCCAGGAAATCACCGGCACTAGGGCGGGGCCCCGGGGGCCTGCTCCTGCCCGAGGACCGCGCAGCGGGGGCCTCCGGGGACGCGCGAGCGTCCGACGACGGTCGAGCCCGGGGGGCAGAGATGTCCCGTCCAGACCCCAAAACTCGTGCCAGAGGCGGCCACTCCCTCGCCATGGGAACGTCCAGCGCCGGGGCCTCCGGCGCCGGGCGAGGAAGCGGCTCGACGCTCTCAGGGACAGGATTGCTAGCGGCCCCCTTCGCAGAGGGGGACAAAGCCGACCCAGGAGAGCCAGCGACAGGTTGACTTGGCGGGCCTTGGATGGCCGCCACTCGCTGCAAAACGGAGGGTCCGTCTGGGTACTCCTCAATCGGGGTAAGACGCGGACGCTTATCCTGGGGCTCAGGGCCGGGGGAAAGCCTGACCTCGCTCCGGGTCTCCGGGAGGGCATCCGATCCAGGTTCCGAGGCGACCGATCCGACCGCGGGGACGAGGGAATCCGCGGGGGCCGAGGGCACCCTGGTGCCCTGGGAAACCTGGCGAGAGGGGCCCTGGGAAATCGGCGGGTTCGGGATCACCGGGACTTGCTGCCTCGCCGAGGGGTCCTCCGGGGGCGCCGCTTCGGGGGCATCGTTGGCCTCGGGAGGTGGGGGTCCTTCGGCGGTGACATCCACCGCGCCCGACCTCTTGCCGGGGGCCCGGATGTCCTCGCGAAGGCGGTCGAAAGCAGCACTATCCAACAATTCGGCCCCCATCGACTCAGACCGAGTCGCTAGGCGCACCTGCTCGGCAGTGCACTTCAACAACTTGGCCCGCATAGCCACCCACACGGTCCCGCCACCCTTGCTTCCACCGGCTCCCGCTGACTGGTAGATGACGACCCCAGGACCAGTCCACCTGTCACGCTGGAAGGAGTGAGATCGATTGGAGGCGGTGATCCTCCGAAACACGTAAACCCAATCCCCCGGCCTGAATTCTCGCTCCTGATGAGGGCGAGCACGAGACGCCTCAGCAAGCCTAGATCGCGCATCCAGACCGGCGAGCGCCTTCCGGGCCTCCTCACGGATCCGATGCTGCCGTGCAAACTCGCCGGCGGCCGAATCAAGGTCCACAGCACGGGCCGAAACGTCATCCGAGCCGATCAAGTCGACTGGGTCGTCCGACAGCAAACTCCGAGGGATCCGAGGGTTTTGTCCGAAAACAAGCTGGGACGGGCTGAAACCGCCACGGTGAAAACCCCGATTTTTGCTGGCAACCACTTCGCACAGAAGGAGATCCGTCTCCTCCCGGGTCTTGGGATTGATCGTCTGGGCTGCCTTCGACAGAGCTTCCTTCACTAAGCCACCGTGACGCTCACATTTGCCATTCTGATGCGGAGAGCTGGCCGGAATGACGTGCTGCATCACTCCATGATGTTCGCACCCTCTCGCAAAAATCCCCTCAAACTCCCCTCCCCCATCACACACGAGGACCTCCGGGACTCCGAACGGCCTCACCCACCATCTAAGGAACGCGGCCCAAACCGACTTGGCCGTGTCGTCAGACAGAAGAGCGCACTGCTGGAACGAGGTTCCATGATCAATGATGTTCATGACGGGGGTGCTCTTTCCTTCGATGTCAAGATAGAACAGGTCTATCGCGACAACCTTATTGAAAGCGTAAGTGTGGGGCAGGTGCGCTCTCCTGCGCCAGCCGGCCTTGGTGTGTGGAGCGCATTGATCGCACTTAAACTCATCCTTCACCCAGGTCAACACCTCCAAGCGGGCTCCTGCCACACGCAGGGCACGAAGGAAATCTTCATTCGAGGGGTGTCCGAGATTCACATGCAGGCGGGCCACCTCCTTCTGAAGAGCCAGATCCAGAGAGGTCGCCTTCGCGGGGCCCTGGGACCGGGGAAGGCCCTCGGCGGGACCCGAGCGGCCCCCGGAGGCCTCGTCTCCATCGGAGATCGCGGGATCGGCTTCTTCGACCGGAAACGACCACGACTCAGCCTCAGAGGCCTCGTCCTGCTCAAACAGGGTAGCGGGGCCCGCCTGTCGGACCTGGGAGCGCCGACGGTGAAACGCCAGAGCTCCGTCCTCCACTCCAGAGGCTAATAAACTACTGATCAGCTCCCTCGGGAAGTTCTCCGCGGCGTGCGTCCTGGCGCCGCCGGAAAGGGGAACGTGGACATGCTGGTGACTGCAGCGTCGCAGGCAGTGAGCAAGGAGGGGAGAGGAGTTGGACATCACCCTGGTGGGTTTCTTGGCCGGTCCGAGCTCGCCAGTCCACAGCCCATACATGCACTGATCCAGCTTCGAGACCTGGGCCTCTGGCCTCTGGCACAGCACTCGCACACACTCGAGATGCCAGGAGCTGGCCGTGTCGGGATGTTCCAAGGCAAAGAACCGACCACAGGCGAGCTGATACTCTGCAACTCTCATGCACAACTGCATTGCGGCAAGTCCGAGCCGCTCCTCCTCCTTCTCTCGAAATGGATCCATCCGCCCCCAGTTGGAGACTCGGGGCGCGCTGAACGCCTTACACATCGGAGTCATGAGGACGAAAAGTGGCTGATCCTCGCGAAGCTGGCGCCACAGACGCGCTTCCCCATCGGGAGAAAGAAGATCAGTGCCCAAGACTAGATCCAGAGGCGCCGACGCGCTATGCCCACGGCGCTGCAACTCCGCTGAAACCTTAGACTGGCTGAATATCTCTAAAGCTAAGGCCCCTCCCCGCTGAGCCTCCCGCGCCTTCGCCATCTTCCTGCGGGCCCTTCGGCCCGACCTGAGCCCCTCACCTCCTAAGGCGCGGGCCGCTGCCTCGCGTACTTGCCGGGGGGCCGACGGGGCCGCGGGAGCGACAGCTAAGCGACCGTCTAAGGCTGCCGCTGTGAACCGGTCCTCCTCTATCATGGTCACCTCCTCCACCTCCCTCGATCTTCTCGCCTCTTCCTCTCCTCCTCCAGGTGAGTCCTTTTCGCACCAGAAAGTCACCTGAAGCACAGACTTCAAAGTCGAGCCGAGTGCCCGGCATATCTCGGAGGCCCCTGAAGTGGCCCACAAACCGGTGTAAAGCACGGAATCTCCGAGACCCGTGATCTCAAGCCATCTCGGGCCAGAGGGAAGAGACGAGTCCGGAGGCTCCTCACCGTTGGCAGCGAGCGCAAGGCCCGCGAAAAAGGCACTGCGCTCGGAAACCGAGAGACGGACGGGGGTCCACTGCTGGCTCTCGCAAACCCTCCGAGGACTGAGAAGAGCGCCCGAGCTTTCTCCCCAAAATCCGAGTACCTCCCTGGGCGATCGACGATACCGAGAGCCCCTTCGGAATCGATTCAAATAAGTTCCCAGATCCTTGAGGAAGACGTCGCGGGGATCGCGACAGGAGAAGGTCCTACCAGCCAGCTCGGCCTGCCTCTCAGAAGAGACGTCGCTTAGACGCCGGATGCGCTCGCCTCCTCGGTCACCGCGGGCAAGAAGCCGCCCGGAGACCTGCCCGAGGAGATTGCCTGCATCATCGTCGCGATGCGAAGGAGGTCGTCGTTCTGGATCGTCGCAAGACGGGTCGCCAGCTCGGTCATCGTCGTCTCGGCCCAGGCCCTCTGGTCGGCAATCATGTTGCGAAGGTTCACGAACGTCAGCTCGTTGTCGCGGCGCTGCGACTCCAGCACGGTCGTCATGTCGAAGAGCGCTCTCTGCATCTCCTGCACCGTCATCGGGCGGGTGCTCGCCGATCCCGACGTGGGCCCCGATGTCTTCGGCACCGCGCCAAGCTCCCGAGACACTGGAAGGGGCTTCACCGGGACGTAGCCCTCGGCGCACTTGACCATCGGGATCGGGTGCTGGTCGAACTGGTCCTTCTCCTTTCGGCCAGGCGCTGGTGGTGGAGTCGGAAGGGGCAGCACGGGCGACTCCTGCCAGGGGTCCGTCGCCTCGTCCCAGGCCCGCACCCTGGCCTTGCACTCGTCCTTGTACTTGGCCTTGATCTGCTTCTTCCTCTCGACCAGGGCCCTCTTCGCCCGGCGCGCCTCCTTTTCTTCGGTCGAAAACTTGGTGAAGTGGAGCTGCACCGAGCACGCCGTGCACTTCGAGTAGGTGCCGTGCTGGTTCTCCCCGTGCCAGTGGGCGTGCGGCGGGTGAGGGCAGTCCTCTGGGTCCTCGCGCTCCTTGATCATGTTCGGCATGAGGGTCGAAGCCAAGACCGCCTGGGTGCACGCGTGCATGTGCCAGAAGATCCTGATCGTCATCCTGCGCCAGCGCTGCACGTCCGTCTTCAGAGTCATGTGGCCCTCCACGAACCACTCCTGCTCCCGGTCGTCCAGCGCCTCGAGCTCCAGCATCGCCTGCAAGCCCTCGTCGAGCACCTGCTGCTCCGGCAGCTCCTCCCAATCGTCCATCTCGGTGTCCTTCGGGCCGTTCTCCAGGATACTCGAAGCACGAGTCCTCATCGCGCTCAGGTTGAAGCGAGTCCTCCGACTGGCCTGCACCCTCCTCGAAGGATGCGGGGCCTTGCCTCGCGACTCCTTCTTGCTGACGCCGGGCCGCCCACTGCCGGATGACATCGTGAACGCTGCGGCCTCCTCCTGGGCTACTCGCGGTGGCTCGCCTCTCCTCAGAAGTTTGAGCAGAGAGCTCCGGAGTGGGGGGGTCGGGTCCACAACATCGCAACCCTCTCGGGCCCCCGCTCGGAGGAGAGGAGAGAGAAGGAGAGGGACTGACGCTGCTGCTGACTGGCGCGGGCCGACTCTCACCGGCCGATCCCTCCCCGCGGTCCTGGACCACGAACTGCTGGGCCGACATCCCCAGGGTGTCCTGGATCTCGCGGGCCAGCACGAACTGGGAGGCGGGGCGCTGCACCAGGTCGACCGAGCGGTGGCCGGACGGATGCGAGACCAAATCAAAAGCAACCGATCGGCCTCCCACCTTCACGCCCATCTGGTTCCGGGGGGGGATCGATAACCGAGCCGAGGCAAGTGAGAAACTTGGCGGGCAGCAGCGGCGGACAAGATCCTTCTAGAATCAAAAACTCGACGATGCCGCAGCCCCCCAACGTCACGGGCACCCAAGCCTTCCCGACCGGTACAGCTCGACCCCCGATCCCGGAGGCTGCGACGCCGACGACCGGCGTCCAGTCGAGGATGAGCCGGTAGCCTCGGAGCTTCAGGGCACCCTCCAGCTCCAACACCTCGGCCCGGCCGATCAGAGCCTGCGCGGCCGCGGTGTCCACCGGCGCGTGCGCGCCGAGGCTCCTGAGGGTCACGTCGGCGAACGTCGCGCGGACGAGGTCGACCATCCCCGAAAAGCCGTCCACATCTTCGTTCACGAAAAAGTAGGTGAAGCCAGTCGGCGCCTTGGCACCAGCAGCTCTCTCCTTGGCCAACCGATCCGCCTTGGACTGGAATGGGTTCGTGCAGCTCTCGGCCCAGTGGCCTCGCTGCCCGCAATTCGCACACCGTGTCTTGCGGCGGAAATCCTTCTCTCCGATCTTCCGAAACCCTGGACGAGCTGGCTTCGAGGACTTGCGGCGGTCGAAGAAGTCACGGTCCGTCTTCTTAGCCAACTTCAGCTTCCGAGATTCGGTCCAGGTACGTCGACGCTCCTTACCACATTTCTCCTCCACTACTGCAGCAAAAACCTCGGCAGCTTCATGTTCGTCCATGTCCTGCTCTTCCACGGCCGTCAGGAAAGCCAAAGCCTCGTCCTCTGGCAGCTCTATCTCGTCGTCGTCGTCCTCGTAGTAGGTCTCCGGAGGCGGCGGGCACTCCGATGATGAGGATCCCTCGTGCAAGAAACTCTTGGGGACGGGCGCCGGATTGGCTGGAAGGACCCGCTTCTCCTGCACATCAAGAAGCAACAGAGCTGACCGAATGGATGCTGCATCCTTCTGACCACCCGCCAGCGTACGCAGGTTGATCTTGTTCTGTGCCGATAGATTCGCTCCTTCTTCCAAGTAGCGTGCCAACACGTTGTCGGGGAGCACCAGCCCTCGAGCAGCTGCATCTGCCAGTTGAGCATCACGTCGAAGTACGAAATCGGTGATGCTCTCATTGCGTTGGATCATGTAATCGAACAGCGCATGGCTATGACTAAGACGATCTCTGTCGCCGGGCCGCTCTCCGTTGAGAACGCTCAGATGGTCCAAGTACGTGTCTACGCCATTCTCGAGCTCCAGGGCCTGTCGCACTGGCTTGAACTTCAGTTGGAGCTCCACAGGCAGGGATTCCACCAGCCTGGACGCCTGGGTCTCTGGCTGATGGCCGGTCCTCGTGGACCACGCCCGCACACTGCTGCTATACAGCTCTAAGTGTTCTAATCCGAGCCAGCTTGGAGGAGGCCCGAAGTCACGGCTGCGCCCTGGGCGGCCCCAGGTCGTGCTCTTCCAATCCTGGGCGTCGTACTCGTCCTGGTCGCCGTCACCGTCGCCTCCGGCAGCCGTCCACGGTGTCCACGAGTACCACCAGCCCGAGCCCCAGCTCCAGCTGTTCCACGCACTCTGACCCCAACCCAGGTCTGACCCCGTTGCCTGAATGCCAACAGAGCGCGCTTCATCACTACCTATCTCGTCGAAACCGTGGTCATCACCATCCGCCGGCATGCCGGCGTCGAGAGGGCTCGAGCTCTTCCTGTTTGCGCCGAGGGTCCAGCACCTGCCACTTCTCTGCACGTCGGCTCCTCCCACGATCTGCCTCACAACCGCGGGCTCCGCTTACCACTGTCACAGGGCTCGGGGGGCTCGGAATGTAAAGGAGTAAGTGGGGAGGGCGAACGTACCTTTCTGTGCTCAGTCTGGAAACCTCAGCGACTCCAAGGTGAGTCGCTCCCTAAGCCTAAAAGGCTGTGCACAACTGCAGAACACAAAGAGAGGGGGAGAGGGAGGGAGAACAATAACCCGGGACCAGGGCGAGCCGGGTTACGATGACACTCCTTCCTCCTCCTCCTCCTCCTCCTCCGCCCTCTTTCTCCACCTCCTCCTCCTCCTCCTCCTCCTCCTCATCCATCTCCTCCTCCTCCTCCCCCTCATCCAACTCCCCCTCATCCAACTCCCCCCCCGCCCTCTTTCTCCGCCTCCTCCTTCCTCCTCTTCCTCCGCCCTCTCCCCCTCCTCCTCCTCCTCCTCCTCCTCCTCCTCCTCCTCCTCCTCCTCCTCCTCCTCCTCCTCCTCCTCCTCCTCCTCCTCCCCCCCCTCTTCCTCCTCATTCCTCCTCCTCTCCTCTCCTCATTCCTCCTCCGCCCTCTTTCTCCACCTCCTCCTTCCCCCTCCCCATCCTCCTCCTCCTCCTCCTCCTCCTCCTGGGAGGAGGGGGAGGAGGAGTCCGGACGTGTGCCCCCGCCCACCGATCTGTGCGCGCCGCTCGGGCCAAACCTCGGGGGCGCGCAAAAACGGACTAACGATCCATTGATTTGGCGCGCGGTCGCCAAATCCATGGATCTGGGGAGGTGCACTCCCCAAAATGCGGCCGGTGCCGCCTCGCTCGGCGGCGGAAATCTGCGATTAGCCATGGAAACGGGACCCGTCGCTAATCCGCGCCCCCCCTTGATCCATGTTTGTGATCGCCTCAAAAGTGACGGCGATAAGCGTGAACGTCAGCATCTATTTTCGAGGGTCCGCGCAGCACTGGGCCCCCCTCGCTGGCGAGCGGAACGTGCCAGCGGCGGCGCTGGAGCCGGCGCCACGGGGGGCCCAACGCCGACCAACAAGCATTCGCACGGACCTGCGACAATTCATTCCCAAAATTCCGTTGATGGGTTCCCGTCTTGAATCGAACACTCTGTGGTCGCGTCTTCCTTCGTCCGCCCCCCTCCCGCCTCCCTCCTTCCCCATCTATATCTCTTTTCCTCTCTCTCTCTCTCTCTGTCCCTCTCTCTCCTCTTGTATCGTACCACTGTAGCACGTGTCTCCGACTTCGCCATCCCTGGGGGGGGGTGCGACCTGCGCAACTGTCGCCACGTTCAAGGGCTGCTGGGGGGGGGGGGCAGCACAGTGTCGCCATACCCTGACTCACGCTCGACCTCGCCATCCCTGCGGGGCTGCGATGTGCGAAACGGTCGCCACTTTCGGCGGCTGCTGAGGTGGCCAGAACAATGCCGCCATACCCACACTCAGATTACACCTCGCCATCCCCGGGGGGCCGAGATTTACAATCTTGCCGCCACGTTCGCGGGTAACTGGGCCGGATAGCACAGTGCCGCCATACCCAGACTCAGACTCGACCTCGCCATCTCTGCGGGGCTGCGACTTGCGAAACTGTCGCCACTTTCGAAGGCTGTTCGGGGGGGGCACCACAATGTCGCCATACCCAGACTCAGACTCGACCTCGCCATCCCGAAGGGGCTGCGATCTGCGAAACTGTTGCCACTTTCGAGGGCTGCTGGGGGGCCAGCGCAGTGCCGACCAACCCATAGTCAGACCAGGCCTCGCCATCTCTGCGGGGCTGCGACTTGCGAAACTGTCGCCACTTTCGAAGACTGCGGGGGTGCCAGAGCAATGCCGCCATATCCAGATCCAGACTCGACCTCACCATCCCGCGGGATGCTGCCATCTGCGAAACTGTCGCCACGTTCGGGGGCTGCTGGGGGGGCACAACCATGCCCAGATTCAGATTCGACCTCGCGCTCTCTCTCTCTCTCTCTCTCTGCAAGGCTGCGATCTGTCCACTTTGGGGGGGGGCAGCACAGTGGCGTCGCACACGGATTCGAATTAGACGTATTCATCCCTGGGGGCGGGTGGGTCTGCAGAACTGTAGCCACGTTCGAAGGGTGCTGAAGTGGCCAGCGCAATGTCGCCATACGCGGACTCAGATTATAATTCGCCATCCCGCGGAATGCTGCGATCTGCGAAGCTGTCGTTGGTGTCGGGGGCTGCTGGTGGGGAGCGCATTGTCGCCGCGCGCGGAATCAAAATTCGACCTCGCTATTCCTGCGGGACTGCGGATTGCCAAACTGTCGTCACTTTCGAGGGCAGCTGATGGGGGCCAGCGCAGTGACGCCTCGCGCGCATTCAGATTACACCTTGCCATCCATGGGGGCTGCCATATGCGACGCTGTCGCCACTTTCGAAGGATGTTGGAGAGGCCAGCGCAACTTCGCCATACGCGCGCTCAAATCAAGCCTCGCCATCGCTGGGGGGTGCTGCGATCCGGGATACTGCCGCAACTGTCGAGGGCTGCTGGGGGCTGGGGCGGGGGGAAGCGCAGTGGCGCCATGCGCGGACCCAGAGTAAACATCGCCCTTCCTGGAAGGCTGCGGTCTGCGAAGCTGCCACCATGTTTGAAATCTTGGGGTGGGGGCAAAGTGACGCCGTGCGCGGACCCAGATTCGACCTCGCTTTCCCTCGGGAGCTGCGGACTCAGGTTTGATCTGGCCATCCCTGGGGGCATGCGCTCTGCGAAACTGTCCCTACGTTCAAGGGCTGCGGGGGAGGGTCGGCGCAATGGGGCCGTGCGCGGGTTCAAGCTAGAACCCGCCATCCGTTGGGGGGGGGCTTCGATCTGCAAAACTGCCGCCACTCTCGAAGGCTGCTGGGGGGGGGGGGGGGCAGCGCAAAGCGTCGCCATACCCAGACTCAGACTACACCTCGCCATCCCTGGGGTCCACGTTTTTGTGGGGTGATGGGGGCGGCAGCGCAGCGTCGCCATACCCAGACTCAGACTCGACCTCGCCATCCCTGCGGGGCTGCGATCTGCGAATCGGTCGCCAATCTTGTGGGGTGATGGGGACGGCAGCACAGCGTCGCCATACCCGGACTCAGACTAGACCTCGCCATCTCTAGGGGGCTGCGGTCTGCGAAACTGTCGCCACTATCGAAGACTGCTGGGGGGCAACACAATGTCGCCCAAACCCGGCCTCAGACTAGGCCTCCCCATCCCGAAGGGGCTGCGAAATGCGAAACTGTTGCCACTTTCGAATGCTGCTGGGGGGGGGCAGCACAGTGTCCCCATGCGCGGATTCCGATTCGACCTCACCATCCCTGTTGGGCTGCCGTATGCGAATCGGTCGCCATTTTCGTGGGGCGCAGTGGGGGCAGCCCAGTCTCGCCATACCCAGACCCAAATTACACCTCGCCGTCCCTGCGAGGCTGCTGGGGGGCCAACACGATGTCGCCATATCCAGACTCAGACACGGCTTCGCCATCTCTGGGGGACAGAAGCGTGCAAAACGGTTGCCACGTTCGGGGGCTGCCTGGGGGGCCAACGCAGCGTCGCCATACTCAGATCCAGACTCGACCTCGCCATCCCTGGTGGGCTGCGATCTGCGAAACTGCCACCGCGTTCGAGGGTTGCTTGGGGGCTGGGGGGGGGGGCAGCACAATGACGTCCTACGCGGGTTTAGGTTGAACCTCGCCGTCCCTGGGGGGTCTGCGATCTGCAATACCGTCACCACTTTCGAGGGTTGCTTGGGGCGTCCTGCGCATATTCAGACTAGGTCTGGCCATCACTGGGGGGCTGCGATCTGCGAAACTGTCGCCGTGTTCGAGGGCTGATGGAGGGTCCAGCGGAGTGTCGTCGTACGCAGATTCAGGTTGGACTCGCCAGCCCTGCCTGGATGGCTGCGATCTGCGAAACCGTTGCCATTTTCGAAGGCTGCTCGGGAGCCCAGCGGAGAGGCGTCCTACGCAGATCCAGAATCGACCTCGCCATCCCTTTGGGGGGCTGCCATCTGCGAAACCGTCCCTGCTTTCGAGGGCTGCTGGGGGGTCCAGAATAGCGACGTCCTAGGCTGACTCAGATTAGACTTCGCGGCGCGCATGCGCGCCTTTACATCCCGCATTGGAAAATGCAGTAAAAAGGCCCTGCAGCTGGCGAAACAGCTCGGTCTCGCGCATCTCTTGCACTGACTATAAGTGATTGCTGGCGTGCCTCGAATCATAATGTCTTTCCTTGTTATGCTTTTCTTTCGTTGTCATATCCGTCCTTCCTGTAACTATGTCTTCTTGCTGCTGCGCCGCTGATGCTTCAAGATCGTTGTCCGTACTCCCCTCTTACTCTTCGACCCGTCGTTCCCTTCGGGCCAAGGGAATAGCTGCTCATCCCAATCGAACCTCTGTCTATCGATCGGTGTCCTGCGAGCCGCGCAGCTCACGAGCCTCCCAGTAAACGCTCTAAGAACATACTCTCATTGCCACGCTACCACCCCCCACGCGATCTGCCCAGCTATTTTGGCCACGCGTTGCGCAAGGGTTGGGTGCGTCGCCAGGGTGAACTCCAACTATGTAGTTGCATGCGTTCTTGTACAGTGCGGGCGCAACCGCAAGAACCCCTCGCAAGAAACCCAACCCTGAAAACCCGCGCGCGAAGTGCACCGGAGGGGAAAACTGGATCACCCTGAACGCAGCCGCTCCTCCAACGGCTGCGGGAAGTCACAGCGCAGCGCGCGGAGCAAAGAAACCCAGGATACCCTGATGAAAAACATACAGTTCCTTGATGCGCGCCCCCACTGCACTCTGGGCTTCGACACGTGGCCGAAGGGTGGGGAAAGGGGCCCGGGCCTGGGCCGGTGCTTCGCCGATCTGCTTCTGCCAGTCGCGCAAGCGGAGTGCGGGGTGGAGGCCCTGACCAGTCGACCTTCGTCCTCGTCCTCCTCCTCATCCTTCCCAGACGACAAACGACGACGAGCGACGACGACGACGACGGGGGACAACGACGACGGACGACTACGGATCGACGACGACGATCGACCGGCGACGGATGACGACGACGGACGACACTGACGACGGATGACGACGACATTTCGACGACGACGACGACGACAGATGACGACGACAGACGATGGACGACGACGCCGACGCCGACGCCGACGCCGACGCCGACGCCGACGACGCCGACGCCGACGCCGACGCCGACGAAGACGAAGACGACGACGACGACGACGACAAGGGGGCGGGCGCCTGCCGGTACAGCCGTTGGGCTTCCGAGAAGGCGCCCAGGTCGCAGAGGACGAGCCCGAGCAGGTACAGCACCTGCCGGGGGGGGGGGGGGGGGCGGAACCAAGCAGCGGGGGGAGGGCGAGCAGGAGGGAGGAGGACCAGGAGGATGAGGAGGACGGACAGGAGGAGGACGAGCAGGAGGGGGGAGGACGAGGAGAAGGATGAGTAGGAGGAGGAGGACAAAGAGGAGGAGGGGCAGGAGGAAGAAGAGGAGGACGAACGGGAGGAGGAGAGGGAGGAGGAACGGCAGGAGGAAGAGGGGGCAACAGGCGCGTGGGGAGGGCAACCCTCAGGAGAGGAGGCGCGCGCGTTCACGGCGCGCAGCCACGCCGAGCGGCTCGCCGCCGTCGTTCCTGGTGGGGCTTGAGGCGGAGACTGGACTTCCGAGATGTCTCGCGCGGTCAGGACGGGCCAGCATCGACTCGGGACATGGGATCGAGCCAGAATGTGCCTCGGATCGAGCTGCATCGGCACGGCATCGAGATCGAATCGGATCGGCTGCGCCAAGATGCTCAACGACGCCATGGAAGGATTGGGCCGCATCGGATCGCCGTGAAATTGAAATCGAAATCGAGTTGGGCGAATCGGCATCGCAACGACGCCATGGAAGGGTTGGGCCGCATCGGATCGCCGCAAAATTGACATCGAAATCGGCATCGAATTGGCCGAATCGGCCTCGGATCGGATCGAGTGGATCGGCATGGGCCCCGGCGGCGCGGCGGGCGCCCAGCAACCTCGAGACGTCACGGCAAGGGCTCGGGGAGGGGCGGCAAAGGGGGGGGCCCTGCCAGAGTTTGCGCGGCAGCCAGGGGCGTTGCACCGAGGGGCGGGGGGTGGGGGGGGGCTGCGCCGAATTCGTCGGCGGGGGTCTGCTCGATCTCGCGATTCCCAGTGGGCGAGGCCGACAAAAGGCATAAACATCTTGCTTGCGACGCAAGAGGGTCTGGTCTGGGAGGGGGGTGGGGGGGGGCGAAAAGCAATAAGCCACGTTAGCTCAAGCCCAATGCGGCTGCATTGCCGCATGGGAATACAAGAACTGGTGCCAATGGTGCTGCATGAGGGGTTGCTAATTAATACCACTGGTGTCGCATGGGAATGCAATAACTTAAATGTTGGAACTAATGTCTCATCGTCTTTTCATTGCCAAATGATTGGGTCAACGCTATTCCCATCCGGAAGAACGTTCAGACCAAACAACACTCCACATCGAATCGGAGTGTGCGTCGGACAGGGCTGCGTCGGCACGGCATCAAAATCGAATCGAATCGGCTGCGCCACTATTCGCAAAAACGCCATGCAAACATGGGAGCGCATCGGATCGCTGAAACATCGGAATCCAATTGGATCGAACTGGGCGCGATCGATACTGAGTCGGATCGATCGGATTGAAATTTATCCTGAGCCTCCTGCGGCCGATCTGGACGATTCGGGGATACCCAGAACTCTCTCGGCGAGGCGCAGCAACGGGAAACATCCCGAGGCTAGAAAACGGCCGAACACCGACAGAAACGCCCGAAAACTTCAACCGTAAAATTTCTGGCACCCTTATCCCACCTCTATGAAAACTGGCAGGCCGCTGCCTTGGGGGGGGGCTTTGGCGCCACGATCAGACCGACGACGACCGCAGCGCGATATGGCTGGTTTCGATCAGGCACTTCTCTCTCGCCCCTTTCCTCGTCCTGACTCCTCCGTCCTCCCCCTCCTCTCTCCTCCCTCACCTCTTTCATTTCACCCCCGCCTTTTCTCTCCTCTTCCCTCATCCGCCCTCCTCTCCTCGTCCTCCTCCTCCTCCTCCTCCTCCTCCTCCTCCTCCTCAGATTCTCCTTCTCTCTCTCTCCTCCTCCTCCTTCTGCGCCTCCGCCCACGCCTGCGCCTCCGCCCACGCCTGCGCCTGTGCCTGCGCCTACGCCTCCCGCGGCAAGAGATGCCTCAGAGGTCCCCGCGGAGGGGGCACCGCCCGCGTCCCTCGCGCGCCCCCCCGCGGCGGCGAGGCCGGCCCTGGCCGCCCCCCCCCCCCCGAGTGCGCCCCGCGTGCGCGCGGGGCGCCCGCGGGTCGTCGGCGCGCACGCCGGCGGCGGCGTCTGGCCGGGCTGCCTCCCGGCGGCGGCGGGCGGCCGCCTGGCGGGCGGAGGGGGGGGGAGGGGGGAGGGGGGGGAGGTGGGGGAGGGGAAGGAGGGGGAGGTGGGGGGGAGGCACGGGAAGGAGGAGGGGGGGGGAGGCGGGAAGGGAAGGGGGGGAGGGGAGGGGGGGGGGGAGCGGGAACGGAAGGGAAGGGGGGGGGGGGGAGAGAAGGAGGAGGGAGAACTGATGTCCAGTGATTTCGCCCCTTGGGCGTCGCTTAACTGGGGGGCGGGGAATGGCAGGCGGAAGGTGGTGCACACATTTCGGAATGTGCACATTTTCGGGCCCAACTGGGGCCCAACGTGCCCCCTTTTGGGCCCCAGAGGCTCCCATTTACGGGCCCTGAAGGGCCCCTTTTCTGCGGCCCTCGATGCCCCCCAAACTGACTCCCCCATTACGCGGCTCCCGAGGAGTGAAGCACGTTTCCCCAAGATTTCGCCCGAGGCACGTTGCCTGTCGCCAGACCATCTGCCCCTACCAGGGTAGCGCTCGGCCCGGAGAGAGAGGTGGAGGGGAAGGAGGGGAAAAAGGGGAGGAGGGAGAGGAAAGGGACGGAGGAGGGGGTGGGGGAGGGCGGAGGGGGAAGGGCGGAGGATGAGGGGGGAGGGATGAAGGGGGGAAGAAGGGGGATGGGAGGTCCCCGGGGCGAATCGGGCCGGACGAAAACAGAAAACCAAACAACGGCATGAAAAGAAACTCTCGGAACTCCGCGTGGTTTTCTTGGATCTGCGCTGGATTCCTATCCCTGGCACGCGCAGTGCGCCAGGAGCGGCACTGGAGGCGTCGCCAAGGGGGCTCCAGCGCCGATCCAGGAAATCCGCGCGGAACTCCGAGCATTTATGTTGTGCCGTTCTTTCTTCTCCGAGGGAGAAGGACCTGGCGAATCAACTCACGTAGGTAATTCTCCGGCGCCCCCTGGCACAGGAGGCGCGCGCCGATGCATCGACGAAGGCGTCCAGCGGCGGGGACCAGACCGTCAGCATGCAGCGGATGTCGTGCCCCTCCCCCCTTCCCGAGCCCCTCTTCACCCCCGACCTGGACGAAGAGAGAAGCAGCTGAATCCTGAGCCCCTCAAAGAGGATGGCAGGGAAAAGGGGAAGGATCGAGCGTCGAGGCTTGAGGCGTTTTTCGACATGCTTGGCGGCAGCTGCGCCTCGCTTCGAACGTCCCTGGGGTGCCCGAGTCGTCCCGAACGGCCGCCAGATGTTCAGGCCGTGGTCCGATAGGCCAGACCTCTAAGGCAAATTATTGATGATTTGTTCGATGCAAGGGTCCCAGAAAGGTCCCTACCGATTCCTCCGGGCCAGCGTTCCATCCCGCACCATTTTCTGATGCGCCCGCGGTCCCCAGAGCTAAGCGGGGGCCCCTTGGGGCCCGGTAGCGACGAAAGACTGGAAACTTGTTATTCCTACACTTCGAAAGCGAAAAGAATAATGGCTGAACCGGACCCCATCGAGGATCGAGAAGGAGGGAAGTGGAGGAAGAGGAAGGATCTAGGATGGTGGTTTTGAAGCGCTTTGGGGCCCCTGGGGCGCCATCGCGGACGCGGCAGGATCTGCCTAGGCGTTCGGGCCAGGACGCGCCCCAGGAGGGGCCAGGGACCCCATCGCTGAGACATTCGTCTTTCGCCGCTTTCGGTTTATAGCAGTTTTTTTTTCGTCAGCTCCACAAACAGTTGTCCAGCCTCGGGGCGTCTCCTCCTCCTCCGCCTCCGCCCCCTCCTCCTCCTCCTCCGCCTCCGCCTCCTCCTTCGCGTGTTTTCCTCCTCCTCCTCCTCCTCATCTGCCCCCGCCTCCTCCTACTCCTCCTCCTCCTCCCCCTCTTCCTGCGCGCATCCTTGCGAAACATGAAGTTTGTCGTAACCCAATGACAGCACATGTAAGCGTAAGAAAGAAAAAGAAAACGAGAGAGAGAGAGAAGGAGAGAAAGAGAGAGAGAGAGAGAGAGAAGAAGAAGAGAGGGCGCGGGGCGGGCCTCCTCGCCACCGTCGGTAGCGCTCCCGACTAACCCTTCATAGAGGTCCATAGGCATCTATATGTGTATATATAGATACATATACATATATATATATATATATATATATATATATATATATATACACGTATACATGGGAACGCGGACCGACTCGGGCGGTGGGAACTGGCCGATCGGACAGAACGGGGCCGAACGAGCAACATGATCACACAAGCAGTCAGCAACAGCACGGTTCATGGCAGAAGGCCAACGGATGGAGGAGGACCGAAACCCATCCAGGCAATCAAAGCCTGCCTTAACGTCATCACCGAGCGAGTGCAAACCTGAAACAATCATACTCATGGGCACAATCTGCGAGTCAATCGTGCGGGGGATGAAATCACATAAATCTGAACGGCTGGCGGTCAAGTCGAACTCAGGTAGCGACCAAGGGGGACGGAAAGTGCGGGGCGAGTCTAGGATTCACATGCATCATCCCCCACGGAATCTGTACCGCACGGGCCGCGATCGATACCGCAATGGCGAAACGCAACATAGACTTCTCAACTTGCACACGCGCCCAATCCTTCGGAGCAATATCAGGGGCACCCCAAGGATGGGCAACTGCACGAAGCGGCTTGGCACGATTTTTCGCCTCTCGCACCCCGTTTCGACCCTGGGGGACGCCAGCACTTCGAGCACAGTTCTGGACGACACAAATTGAATTATCTGACTGCGTTGAGCCTCTGATTCAATGGCATCAGGGGGAGCAGTGAGCACACGCACTGACAAACCTCGAGCGGCAGCAATCTCCTCGCACCACCAGTGTACATCATGCAGCGTGCGCGCACAGCTCGTGACGTGCAGTAGGTACATTACTGGGGCATAGAGACGTGCGGCAGGAGCAAGTGGAAGCAGAGGCGCCACGTTCGCATCCACAGGCGCGGGGCGGCACCAACGCGGCACGCGACACTAGGGAGCCCCGGGGGGTCGGCCGCGCCCGACAGGCCAGGTCCAGCAAAACGCGACGGACCTCCTCCTCCTCCTGCCCCTCCTCCTCCTCCTCCTCCTCCTCCTCCTCCTCCTGCCTCCCCCGCCCCCCTCGGCCTGGCCCGCCCCGGCCCGGGCGCGCGCGGGGCCTGCCGGCGCAGGCCGGCGCCGCGCCCGCGCCCAGCGCTTCCCCGCCCAGCGCCTCAAGGCACGCGACATGGGGGAAAGGAGGGGCAAGGGGCGGGGGGGGGGGAGGAGAAGGAGGAGGAGGAGGAGGAGGAGGAGGAGGAGGAGGAGGAGGGGCAGGGGGAGGAGGAGGAGGAGGGAGGAGGAGGAGGAGGAGGAGGAGGAGGAGGAGGGGAGGAGGAGGAGGGAGAGGAGGAGGAGAGAGGAGGAGGGGAGGCGGAAGCTAGGAGGAGGACGTGGGGGAGAGCGGAGGAAGAGACATGAGGAGGAGAGGGAGGAGATGAGGAGGCGGAGGAGGAGGAGGAGGAGAAAGGCGGAGGGGGAGGGAGATGGAGAAGAAGAAGAGGAGGAGGAGAAGGCAGGAAGAGAGAGGGAAGAGGAGGAGGAGGGAGAGGAGGGAGATGAGGGAGAAGGAGGAGGAGGAGGAGGAGGAGGAGGAGGAGGAGGATGTTGACGGCCCAGAAGGCAGAACAAATCTGCGGCGCTCAGCAAAGCGCGGGCCAAATCGCCCTAACCAGGGGCACGCGTGTACAAAGAGGAAGCAGGCACAAGCTGAATCCGTCCTCTGGCCTCCTATTATTGGCTAACCCCCAATAGCGCCGAAACCTCGTGTCTTAGGGGGGAAGCCAACAAATAGGAAGCAAGCGGGCAGGACCGCAGCATTGGACCAGCGACCGCAACCCCGCAGGGCGAGGTCGCCCCCTGGCCCCTTCCCCCCCAGCCAACAAGCGGGGCAGGAGGAGGCCCCACCAGGGGCGGGGTTGGTCAAGTGCTGGGCCTACCCAGCAAAACAACACGGAGCGGTACCCAGCGCCAGAACCTCATCATGACACGGCCAGCAATTTGCCCGCGGCAATTAGCATTCCAACCAACGTGGTTGGACGCTGTGAGCCGCGGGCACCTGCCTCCGCATCATCATCGGCAGTGCACCTCATACAGGAGGTGCCACGTGGGACGTCATCAAAGAGGCCCTGGCGGCCGTCAGCGCGCTGACGACCGTCAGGGCCCCTGATGTCAAGAGTCCGTGGGGCTGCCGCGGCGGCGGTTGGTTCGCGGCCCCCGTCCGCAGGGGGGCGAGACAGGCGGGCGTGGCCATGGCTCAGGAGGGCCACGCGGCGCGGGGCATCCGCCGAGCCTGCCCGACTCAGCGCGCTCACCCGAAGCACTCCTCGCACACCGTGCGCTGGCAGGGAGCGCACCAGTAGGTGGGGGAGCGGCGGGGGTCACGCGGTGGCACCACGCGATCGTCGGCGCAAGGCAAGCTTGAGGCCGCCTGGGCACGCGAGCTCGAAGTCCTCCGAGCTCAAGTCGCCTGCGTCTACAGGCTCCTCGACAAGGTGCGCCATGGCGTCGCCCAGCTGCGGAGTGAAGTCGCTGCGCACGTCCCCGCTCGCGTCAAAGTTCTCGCCGTCTTCGCACACGGGGCCGTGGCTCTACACGCCGCACTGGGACTCGACCGCGTCCTCGCCCACATCGATGTCGACGCACACGGGGCCGTCGCTCGCCACGTCCCCGTTCACGTCGATGTCGCAGCCCACGGGGCCATCGCTCTGCTTCTACGGACTCCACGCGCTCGGTCTGGAGCGCCGCTAGCCGCCAGCCCGCCTTCAGCCCGAAGCCGAAGACGATGGCCTCCGACTCAGAGTCGCGAGGCCGCCAGCCGTCAGGGGCATACCATCGCGAGCCCGCCTGCAGGTCCGTGCAGTCGTAGTCGTAGTCGAAGTCGTACGCCTCTTGCCCTCCTCCTCCAGCGCCGCGGGGAAGGAGAGGACAGGCGCGTCCACCCGCACCTCGGCGTCGGCGCTCGCAACGTCCAGAAGCCGAGCCTCCAGCTCCGCCACGCGCAGCACATGCCCGAAGTCCTCGCCAGGGCGAGGCCCCGGCCGCCGCCCACGCCAGGTCGGCGGCCGAGGCAGCGGCAGAGCCCCCCGCGGGGATGCGCGCCGCGTGGAACGCGGCGTTGCGCCGCCTCCGGGAGCACGGGACGCGGCGGCCGCCCGCCGCAAGCATCAGCGCCGGCCATGCAGCCGCCCGCCTTGCGGTCCTGCCACGAGCCAGGGCCGCCCCGCCTCGGAACGGCGGCCTCCGCTGCGGCCAGCCGTCGCCTGCGCGCGGCCCCTCGGGCAGTAGAGGCGCCCAGCGAGGCCGTCTCGAGCGCTCGCAGCGCTCCTGGGCCTCCCCAGAAGGGTCGGCCCCCCGCAGCCACCGTAGCCTTCACCGTCGGGCAGTCCCCCTCCATGGCCACAGGACGCGGCCAAGGGGGGAAGGACTGAGCCGCTCTCTAGCGAAGAGGCAGCAGGGAGAGACACGGACGCGCAGCCCGCCTGGCGACCAAGGCAGGCATGAGCCAAAATGGCCACGGAGGAGGAGGAAGAAAATGACGAAAGGGAGGAGAAGGATGAGGAAGACAGGAAGCTAACAGAGATAACAGCCATGGGAGCGCAGCCAAAATGCCCGACCGCGCCCCGAGGAAGAGAACAAGAGGCCCCCCGATCCCCGCCCGTCCGTTCGCGCCGCGGCCTAGCCGAAGCCGGGCGAGGAAGATCCTGTTCAAAGTGTACGCGGTTGCTCAAAGAGCCTTCGTAGCTGTCTTTCTGGCTGCAGTAGGGCTGTGCCCCAGGCGATGATGCTGATGGCGTTGCCTCGCCAGTCTGCGGGAAGGCCGTCCGGGACGTCTTGCCCAGTCCTTGTCACCGCCCGTAGGGAGGTTGACAGGGCGTCCAAAGCTCGTCTCCAGTCGGCCTCCATGCAGGGCGGTAGGCTCTCGCCGCCTCTGGGTGTGTCGCCTCGTCCCAGGGGGTCGAGCTCGGTTCTCGGAGCAGTGTCAGGCGCGGGTCGCGCCAAGGGCGTCAACATGGGGGCTGTTCCCCGTGGCGGGCCGCTTGTCTCGTTCGCTGCCTGGCTGACTGCACCCGGAGGGGCTTCTTGCTGGCAGTCTGCGGGACTGGGGGGCCCTGGTGGAAGGCTGGTGTCTTCAGGGGGAGTCGCCTGCCTGGGGTCAGCGTTGGTGTGGCTGTCGGTGGGGGCGGGTGCTCCGCCGCCTATTTCTTGGCCGCCGCGTCCGTTCGCAGGGTTCGTGGCAACCGCGTCCGCGGCTGGCAGGGCATTGCTGTCCGCACACTCAGCCACCACGCCGTCGACGTGCGCGGCGTGGGGGAGGCGACGACTGACGACGGGGGGGGCAAACAAAAGTAACCACTAAGCGGGACGCCCGTCTTGGGGTGCCCGCCCTCTCGAATTTTCGAAAGGGCCTTCTTGGAGCTCTGGGCCAGAACTCCAGAGGTCGGGGGCTTACACATATCCCTAAGCTTAGGGCTCGTCCAGTGGGCACTCAAAGACCCGCGCGTAGAGCATAAGGTATAAGGCCCTACCTTCTCCATCACGTGACCCAGGGCGGAGAAACAGCTAAACTCTCCCTCCCCCTCCCCAGGCGCCGACACCGGAAGGACCCCAGGACCAGGGTCCCCTTACCCAGGGCTCGCCCCAAGGACCACAGCCCCGGGAACCAACGAGCCACGCGCACACTCCATGGCCGCTTGGATCGCCTGGGGTCTCGCCTGGGGGGTAGCAGCGGCGTCAAGCCCCCCTGGACGAAACTCCAATTCGGGCACGCTCTCGCTGCATGGGGAGAAGGTTCGCACTTCCTACCACTACCTTGAGTCATCAGCGCCACGGTGGCACATGCCTGAGTTTGACCCAGGCAGCGCCTGCAAGTGATTACATCACCGAGGACATGGAAATCATGTTCCTGGAATCGGAAGCACATGGAAATCATGTTCCTGAAGCATGATTACATCACCGAGCACATGGAAAGGCCGAGGAAGGAACGATGCACACCGTGGCCCTCGGAATTTCACGACAGACCTCGAACTGCCCATCCACAACCTTCGGGGATCTTCTGACCCGGGTCAATCCAGACCCGGGTCATCAGGAAACCAAAAACTGCAATGCAGGAAAAACAAACTGCACCGCAGGTCTTCGCAGACCCAGGTCAGCCAATACGCGCGGCCGCCTCGCGGCCACGAGCGGCTCCCTAACCCGGGTCAGCCAGAGGGGGTTTTCGCAGGATCCTGCAGGATCTGGCGCCCTGGCTGACCCCCGTCTGTATTGACCCCCGTCTCAAGGCTCCCGAAACCTCCTGATGCGAAACATTCCGGGCACATGCCCAGTCAAAAAGCTGAGCATGCTGACGCAAGATCTCCAACCTGGCAGCCTCACTTTTGACCAGCACGTCGGAAACCTGATGCGATCGAGTACCTTCCTTGGCGAAAACAACAGGATTGAGTCCCTCTTGCGAGAAATTCAAGCAGAGAGAGGTGCGCTCGCACCAACTCAAACAAGGTAAAACCCGAATCAGACCTGGCATCGGCAATCTTGAACATTTGACGCCAGATATCAGCATGCACCCCCGTGGCCGACGCGTGAACGCGAGACCATTCAGCCCCTCACGCACAACCCCAAGGAGATCCGAAACTGCAGCTGCCATGCGCGGAGACAACTGGAGCCCCCGCAACAGAGCATGTCTTTCGGAGTGGCCAACGGTCTGAACCGGTCCAGGCAAAATACCATAAGTGGTCGGGATGACATCGCCGCCAACTTGGATGGCCGACCATCCACACCATCTGAACTCGAGCCAGGCACTATGCATACCCGACCCGTCAAAAAACACACAGTCCTCCCCCAGGACTCGGAAGGAGAATCCCAATCACCCCAGAAGGTGATCGGGAGGACAATAGAGTGGCAAGGGATGGGCTTGGAGCCTTGGGGGGGCCAACGCAGAGCCTGAGCAAATGACAACTGACGTGTCCCATGACATCGACCGCTTCCACACTCAAGCGATCCATCGTTTTTCTTACATCTCCCCGCCCCAACCATGCAATCCTCGAGCGTCTTCCTGCTCGAGCACATTCGGGCAATAAGTGGCCGGGGTCTCCGGGAATGAAAGAGCAGAAGGAGAGGGAGAGGGATGAGGGATGAAGAATGAGGGAGGAGGGAGGAGGGACGGAAGGGAAGGAAGATGGGAGGAAAATGGGGATGGGAGGGGGTTGGTTTCCATGCAGCGTGGGTCGGTTACTATAGAGAGGGTCATTAAACAAACGTTCGAACACATGGTATGCCTATCTGTGCATATGCGGTCTGGCAAATCGGGGCGGCATCAACGCGGCGCCAAGGGGCGTCGTGGACTCGAGCCTTTCGCCTGGAAGCACGAAGCGCACGATTACCCACATCATGAAGTTCTGCAGCCGGTCACTGTGTTCTGGGGGGGTGCACGGACACGCAGAACACTGTTCAGCAAATCGGACACGCAGAACACTGTTCAGCAAATCGTGCCCCATCCCCCGCCGCATCCCAATATCACTTCGCTGTGGCCCCACTCCTCCTCATGCCCTTCCGATTGCCCCCGGTCCCCACCATGCCCCTCATCCACATTGTCACCCCCCCTGTGCCAATTCATGTCGTTCCTCGTCGTCCTCCTCCGCCGGATTAGTTCCCCCATCGTCCACATGCCTGCCTTCCTTCCATCCTCTTCGACCTAGTGCACATCATGCCCCCTCCTTGTGCCCCCCCAGCCTCCCTCGTCCTCGCGATGCTGACACCGATGATCCAGCTCCTCCTGGGCCCGTTTCCTCCCCTCTCGTCCATTCCGGTTCATCCCTGGCCCCTTGGCCACCCCCCCGTCTCAAACCCATTCTTTCCAACAGCCCACCATCCCCACCCCCCCGCGCATTTGCATGCCCAGACCACTGCCCCCTCCTGGACCAGCTGGGAGACCCGCGGGAACTCCCGCCCAGTGACCACTCCACCGAGCGGCGCGCGACAGATGCACAGTTGGAGACACGAGCTGTGTATTTCGACCGCGTACGACGCCCCCTTTGGACCAACCGAACGAGAAACGTGAAAGTTCCCGCCCAATCAACACCACCCGCGAAGCGCACACTCCAAATACACAGATGGGAACGAGACCTGTGTACACAGATCACACCACGATCTGTGTAAACAGTGGGCCCACACGCGACAATACACAGTTGAAGACACGAGCTGTGTACACAGATCGCACCTTGATCTGTGTATTTCGGAAAGGTGAACGCTCGCCACCTCGAGGGTGCCCCGACTTCGCCAACCCAGAACCGAAGTCGACATGCCCAGCTAGGGGGGATGCAAAAACACACTTCCCCAGCCCAGGGCGCCCCCGAGGGAGCTGCAAATACATGTTTCCCTGGCCCAGGGCGGCCGCGGTGAAACGCGGCACCAAAGCGGCCCCCAACGGCCCGAACGTGCCCAGAAAAAGGCCTCGAATGACCCCAAAGAGTGCCGCGCAGCAGTCCGAAAACACGAGAGGTGTCACATGGCATGGACTTATTGACATTCAAAGCTCCGCGCGTCGCCATACAGACCGCTGCTCTGGTAAAGGGGCGGACCTTGCCGCAGGCACCTATAATTTACATGTTAGCGATGCGACTGTGCTCGGCGGCCGTGCCGCCCGCGTTCGGAGCGCCCCCCGAACGCTCGCGTTGTCAATCGCTTCTGTTTGGTTGCTCCGCTGTGCTCGGATAGCGAAAAAAAGGCGATCTACCGCTGATGCGGGCACGCGGCACCATGGATTCCATTTTTCGAACATGGATGGAAGACGAGGTAAGACGACGGACGGTGGAGCAGGGAAGCAAAGAGGAACGAGGAATAATGAGGGAGGTGGGAAGGGGCGCTCCCCCGCCCGAGCCGCGGACGCTTTCGACATCATCCAAGGGAAGGAAAAAAGGAAGGGGAACGGAACAAGGGCGAGGACGACGTCCTGGGTCCGCATATAGCCATATGCTTGCGATTCGGGTGCGCGCGCTTTCTCCGAGGCGCTTCAAGCCCGACCCATACTGAATTCACGAATTCCTCCAAACTGTGTAAACACTCTGTCCTCCGTTCCCCTCCTATACATCTGCCTCAGACCAGAGGGGTAGTGGATTCCAAGAAGGGGGGGAGGATGTGAGGGAGGAGGAGGAGGAGGAGGAGGAGGAGGAGGAGGAGGAGGAGGAGGAGGAGGAGGAGGAGGAGGAGGAGGACGACGAGGAGGAGGAGGAGGAGGAGGAGGAGGAGGAAGGGGAGGACGAGGAGGAGGAGGAGGTGGAGGAGGTGGAGGACGAGGAAGTGGAGGAGGAGGAGGAGGAAGGGGAGGAGGTAGAGGAGAAGGAGGTGGAGGAGGAGGAAGGATGTTCCAAGTCGAGACCCCGGAGGCCCTTCCTGCCGTTTTGCCGTCCTTTTGAAAGCCTCGTGGGGGCTTCTCGTCGCCACGGCCGGCACCACCTCGAAAACCGGGCCAGGATGGGCCTCTGGAGAGGTCGGGGGACCGACTTTGAGCCACCGTTTTTTCAGCTGGGCCTCCTTCGAGGGAGGGGAGGGGGGCCATGAAGAGAGGGAGTGCGCATACAGTCAACCAGTATAGTAAGGATGCGCGATAAGGATGCAAGGGCATTGGAGGGTCATTTCGATGCTTTTCGAGCGGGGCACGGCCAGAGAAACTGGCCAAGGATGGACCGAGGAGGCAGGGATGCAATGGTACCCTTGGGAAGGTGGCCCATCCTTACTATGCTGGTTGACTGTAATCGAATCGGATCGATCCGACCAAAATGGACCCTGATCGTGTCCGCGGTTTTCGGCCCATGGCTCCTGCTTCCTGCGGCCGCTCGGGACGATTCGAGCACCCCTGGAACGCTGTCAGCGAGGCGTAGATGCTGGAAGGCATCGCCAGGCTGGAAAACCGCCGAGAATCTCCTACACCCGTCGCTCTCCTCTCCGCAGACTGGCAGGCCACCGCTTTGGGGGGGCCTTGGCGCCACGGTCAAACCGACGAAGACCACAGAGCGTTGTGCCTCGTCTCGGTGAAGCACTTCTCTCTCGCCCTCTTCTGACTCCTCCTCTCCTCCCGCCTCCCCCTCCTCTCTCCTCCCTCCTCCCCACTTCATTAGCCTCTTCCCTCATACGCCCTCATCCTCCTCCCCTCATCCTCCTTCTCCTCCTCCTCCTCCTCCTCCTCCTCATCCTTCTGCGCCTCCTCTCGCGGAGGGGGTGTGAGGCCGCTGGAGGTCCCCTGGGTAAGAAGCGACACGCATCATCAAGTTGTGACCCCAAGGTGAATTTCAAACAGGTGTAAGCTATGCCACGAAAGCTAATCAAGGAGGGTGCGCCGCTGGATCTCCCCAAGGGGGGGGGGTAGGGAGGACCCCCCCCCCCCCTTCCCCGATCCGTCGTCGGGGACCCCCCCCCCCTCCCCCCCTTTCCCCGATCCGTCGTCGGGGACCCCCCCCCCTTCCCCCCCTTTCCCCGACCCGTCGTCGGGGAACCCCCCCCCTCCCCCCCTTTCAAAAAGGGGGGGGGGTCCGAACCCCCCCCCCCTCCCCCCCTTTCGCCACGCCGCCCCCTGACTCCGGAACCCGACCCCCGCCACCCCTACCCCTAGTCCTCACCCTAACCCAAACCCGAATCCAACCCTCACCACTAACCCCAGCCCCGAAGGGAGTCACGAGGGGCCCCCTACCCCCTAACCACTAACCCCAGCCCCCTACCCACTACCCACCACTCACGACTCGCTATTCGCTACTCATGACTCACTACTCACTATCCACTACTCACTACCCACCGCCCACTACTCGCTACTCACTACTCCCTACTCACTACTCCCTCCTCCCTACTCACTACTCACTCCTCACTACACACTACTAAGCACTACTCACTACTCCCTATTCACTATTCAATACTCACTACTCATTACCCACTACCCACTACCCACTACTCACTACTCGCTACTTGCTACTCCCTACACAATACTGACTACACAGTACTCAGTACTCGCTACTCGCTACTCCCATACTCGCTACTCACTACTTACTCCCCGCTACTCACTATTCACCTCTCACTACTTACTACTCCCTGCTCACTAGTCACCACATAGACTCTAGCCACTAGTCACAACTCACTAGTCACTAGTCACTAGTCACTACCCACTACTCACCAATCGCTACTCACTACACACGGTTCGCTACCCACGTCTTACTACTCACTGCTCACTACTCCCTACTCAGCACTCACTACTCACTACTCACTACTCGCTACTCCCTACTCGTTACTCACTACTCACTACGCACTACTCACTACTGACTACAGTCTACTCACTACTCACTACTCACTACTCGTCACTACTCACTACCTACTGCGACTACCCAGTACTTTCTATTCGCTATTCATCACTACTCACTACTCACTACTCACTACGCACTACATACTACTCAGTACTCACTACTCACTACTCACTATTCACTACTCACGACTCAGTATTCAGTACTCACTACTCATTACTCACTACTCACTACTCACGATTCACTACGCACTACGCACCACCCACAAGTCACTACTCACTAATCACTACTCGCCACCCATCACTCACTACCCACTACTCACTACCCAGTACTCATTACTCCCTACTCCCTACTCAGTACTCACTACTCGCTACTCGCTACCCACTACTCACAACTCACTACTCGCCACTCACTACTCACTTATCAGTACACACGAATTACTCACTTTTCACTACTCACTACTCCCCACTCCCTACTCCCTACTCCCTACTCGCCACTCACTACCCACTACTCATACTCACTACTCACTACTACTCTCTACCCAATACTCACTACGCACTAACTCACTACTCACTACTCACCACTCCCTGCTCCCAATTCAATTCCGTACTCCCTGCACGAGGGGGAGGGGGGTCCGACCCCCCCTCCCCTTCCAGCTCCAAGGGGGGGAGGGGGGGGGGGGAGGTCCGGACCCCCCCCCCCCTTCAAGGGGGGGGGGGGGGGGGGTTCGGGACCCCCCCCGCCCCCCTTTAGTGTATTCAGGGAGATCCACCGGCGCACTTTCCTTGCGCTCGAGGCGGCCACGAGGCGCCCACAGGCGGCAACCTGGCGAAACCTCGCCGTATCCCAGCGCACGAAGCGGCCACGAGGCGGCCACGGGCAGCAACGGGACCAGAAAGAGCGAATCCTGTGGGTATCCCCGCAGGCGTTACGGGCGGCAGCTGGCCGTAACGTGGCGAATCCTCGGGACAACCCCCACGAGCGGCAACGGGCGGCAATGGGCAACAACGAGCGGGAACGTGGCGAATCCTCGGGACACCCCCCACAGGCGGCAACGGGCAGCAACCAGGCAGCAACGGAGTGGAACGTGGCGAATGCCCAGGGCCACCACACGAGCGACAACGGGAGGCAACCAGGCGGCAACAAGCCAGAACGTCGGGAACCCTTTGGAAAACCCATCCAGTTCATTAGAAACGCACATAAGAATCCCTAAGCGCCAGCACGGGACGGAGAAAAAGCAACGACATCCTCCCCACTCTCCCCTGCTCCTTGTCCTCTGCCTCCTGCTTCTCTACCTCGCTCACTCCTCGTCCTTCACCTCCCTCTCCTGCTCTTCCCCCGTTCCCTGCTCCGCCTCCAGCTCCTCTCTCCTCCTCTGCCTCGCTCACTCGCTCGCGCCGCTCGCGCAGCACGCGTGCGATGCACCCTCGGTCCACGTGTACACGGCAACCCGTGCGTGACGCTCTCGGCTGAGCACCGCCGCATCCACCCTGCTCCTCCGCCTCTCCCGCCTGCTCGTCCACCCTCTCCTCCCGCCTCTCCCTTCCATCACCATCCTCATCACCACCATCATCAGCATCCTAATTATAATCCTCATGCTCCTCCTCCTCCTCATCATCATCGACATCATCATCATCACCATCATCATCATCATCACCACCATCACCATCACCATCACCATCACCATCACCATCAACATGACCATTACCATCACCATCATCATCATCACCATCATCATAATCATCACCACCACCATCACCATCATCACTATCCTCACCATACCCATAGCCATCATCATCACCATTGTCGTTGAAATCCTCATCATAATGATCATCATCATCACCACCATCAACATCATCACATTCATCATCATCATCAACACCATCAACATCACCGTCACCATCGCTAAAACCATCACTATCACAATCACAATCACCGTCGTTATCATCATGAACATCATCATACTGAACATCATCATCACCAGCATCATCACCATCACCATCACCATCACCATCACCATCACCACTGACATCATCACCATCATCACCATCATGATCATGATCATCATCACCATCATCATAGTTCTCATCATATCCTGATCACAATAGCCACAACCACGATCATCATCACCATCGCTGGCACCCGCATAATCGACATCACCATAACACCATCATCGATGCCACCGGCATCATCAGCAACACCACCACCACCACCCCCATCCACATACTTATCATCATCGTCACCGTCATCATCGTCATCGTCGTCATCGCCATATCCATCATCGACCACATCAAACAAATCAACATTAACACCAACATCGCCGAAATCGTCATCGCAACCGTCATCGAGCCATCGCCCTCCTCCTCAGCACAGCATCACCATCATCTTCGTAACCAGCATCGCTACAATCATCGCCACCACCACCACCACCGCGCCATCACCATCATCAGAACCACCACAACCAGCAGCATCATCATCACTCTGATCATCATCCTCATCATCATCATGACCATAACCACCATCATAACCACCATCATAACCACCAACATCACCATCATCATCATGACCATCATCACCATCATGATCATGATCATGATCATAATCATAATCAGCATCAACATCATCATCAACATCACCTCCAGCATCATCACCATCATCATCATAATCATAATCATAATCATAATCATCATTATCATCAGCATCAGCGTCGGCATCACCACCACCATCATCATCATCATCATCATCATCAGCATCAGCATCATCATCATCAGCAGCAGCATCATCACCATCAACACTGCCATCATAATCACCATTACCATCATCACTATCATCACCACCATCACCATCACCATCACTATCACCATGACCATCACCATGACCATGACCATCACCCCCGCGCCCGATCCCCCGAGGCGGGCGCCGCCAGCAGGGCGTCACGGGCCTCGTGGAGCGTCTTGTCCCTCTCCTGACGAGGTCTGCCCGACACGCCGCGCGGCAAGCGGCTGCGAGGGCCTCCTCCTCCTCCTCCTCCTCCTCGTCCTGCTTTGCTCTCGGGGGTTTTCAAAACGAGGGGGGGGGATCTGTGCAGCTGTCGAGGACTCGGCTACACGCAAGAAGTGACCCTGGGCAACAGTGACCTTTGGTGCGCGGCTTTTGGGGGGGGCCGTAGGGGGATCGAACGCAGGACGCCATCGCATCGCGTTCGGCGATCGGGGGGGCCGCATTAAAGGTCACTCTGGCGAAGGGTCCCTCTGACGTGCAATCGAGGGGCGCACTAAGCCGGGTCAGCCCAAACCCGGGTCGGCCAGGGCCCCGTCGCGAAGACGACGCTCCCAAGCAGGGGTCAGCGGAGGGCGGGCGAGAGGGGGCGGCTCCAGGTGGCTCCAAAGCCCGGGACGGCCAGAGGATCTCGAAGGGGACTGGCCGACCCCCGTTGAACGCTGACCTCCGCTGCGTGAGCCCCGAAGCTGCCCTCCTCCGAGGGGTCCCGGTGGAGGCAGCCGCGAAGTGGTGTCGAAGGGACGCTTGGGCGACGGACCGTGCAGGGGCACAGGGGCAAAGCGGCGAAGCACCGAAAGAACGAAGCCTCGAAAGGGCGAAGCACCGCAGGAACGAAGCCTCGAAGGAACGACGCCTCGAACGGGCGAAGCACCGAAGGAACGAAGCCTCGAAGGAACGAAGCACCGAAGGGGCGAAGCACCGAAGGGCCGAAGCACCGAAAGGGCCGAACCACCGAAGCGCAGGGGCGACGGATCGAGCGCGACCGAGCGCGCACCGACGGCCCGACGGCCCGGCACCTCTCGGGGGGCGTCCAGGAGGGGGGCGTCCAAGAGGAGGGCACCCGCAGGTCATGGCCCGAGGCACGTGCACGGCCTGGGGCCCAAAAGTGGGGGGAGATGCAAGGGACGCGTTGAAAGAAGAATGACGTGCCATCGCTCGAACGCCCACTCTCCGTGCATTTATGGAGTTCGTGCGCTCGTTTCTCGCAGGGCGATCCTTGGATGCTCTTCTACGCGGACGATACTGGATCACCGTGCCGAACCTCGAAAATTCAAAGGGCCTTCTGTCGTCGCCGAGTGCCGATTGCGTTGGCGCGCCCCCTTGCGAGCCCAGTGAGGAGGCGCGCGCCAACATTTCCACCCAAATGGGTCGACGAGAGAACTCGGCAACAGACTCTGAGGCCGTCAATGAAAACCAGGCACGGTACGGTGCATAGCTTTCGCCCTGCAAAGAGCACCAACATCTGCACCGTACCAAGAGGGGCGCCATATGCGGCGGGGCCTCGCATGAAAATCCTTCAGGCACCTCCGCCGCAGGGCCACCAGGGCCCGCAAGGATTTCCAATGATGCGAAGGCAGGCGCAAGTCGATCCCAAATCCTCCTCAATGATCTTGCGCGAATCGGCATCTACCAAAAATGCCCCAGGGATGCTGCCACGGTACGGCGCATGCATATAGTCTGCGGATCTTCGATGAGTTCGAAGGGGGCCGCGAGGCCCGACCAGAAGCTTCGCCTTGGGCGAAGCCCAGCTCCAGCTCTGTTGTACCGTAACAGCGATAGTCCCGGTGGGGGGAGATCGTCGCGGGAGCGACGAGCCATCTCAAGCGAAGGGTGTTTTCGGTCTCGATGGCAAGTAGTACGCCTCGCAACGAGGCACAGTCACATGTTGGCGGCCGGCCGCTTGAGCCCAAGCGGCCGGCCGATGGGTGGATGGGTGGATGGGTGGATGGATGGATGGATCATGATAGTGATGATGACGACACTGCCGATGCCAATGACGATGATAATGTTCATGGGAATGGTGGGGGTGATGATGATGATGATGCTGGTGCTGATGATGATGATGATGCTGATGGTGGTGTGATGATGTTGATGTTGATGTTGATGTTGATGGTGATGTTAATGGTGATGTTGATGTTGTTGATGATGATGATGATGATGATGCTGATGATGCTGATGCTGATGCTGATGCTGATGCTGATGCTGATGATGATGATGATGATGATGATGATGATGATGATGATGATGGGGAAAGTGCAATGAGCAGGAGGAGGCCCCGAGGAAGGCCGGCGGGCGAAAAGTCCTTGGCCGTGGCGCAACCCTCCGCGCCCGCGTGCAGAAGCGCAGCGCGCGCGTAGCCCGCCCAAACCCTTCTCCGAGGGTCGCGGCCGCGCCCGTGTTGTCAAAGGGGGGAACAGGAACAGGCCATACGACGTAGCCGAATCGGTAAAGCATTACCCTCTCTTCCCTGACAGCAACGGCGACCGCGAGCGAGACGTGCCCGACCGCGAAGAGGAGTGGATTATGGAACCTGCGATCGGCGAGCGGGCGCCTAAACCCAGGAATCTGTTCCCCACCCTGTATTCCTCAAGGCGTTGGGTCTCTCGGAGCTGGCGAGCTGAATGCGTCCATCAACAGCCAGTGGCTACCACTTAACGCCAAATCGTTGAATTTGGTGCGGCGGAGGAGGGAGAGGGAAGAGTGGGAGAGAGGAGGGGTACAATTATGGGGGGATCATCACTTCAAGGGGGGAACCATCGACCTGGAGTCGGCGATACGTCGCGGACAGATCGACGAAGGGGCCCCGATAGCGAATCCGCGCGTTTCTTGCCGGGGCGGGCTATCGGGCCCCATCGGCGATGAATCCACGGCGTTGAGAGTCGAGCGGGGGCCAGATCCACGGACGGGGGAGAGCACTCCCCGAAAGCGAAGATAGTGTCACCACAGTTGGCGACGGAGCGCGTCGCTTCGTGTGAAAGTGGGGCCCGTCGCATCGCAAACCCACGCGCCCCAATGAAATGCCCAGCTCCTCGAGAAGAGGCGGGAGGGAGGGGTGGCGAGGCGGGCGGGCCACCAATGACACGTCTGTGATCAAACACGCCTCAGGATAAGAGGGGGAAACCCGAAGGGGCCGCAGCGGCGGCAGCGGGCGGGAAGGAGGAGGAGGAGGAGGAGGAGGAGGAGGAGGAGGAGGAGGAGGAGGAGGAGGAGGGAGGGAGGAGGGAGGGAGGAGGAGGAGGAGGAGGAGGAGGAGGAGGAGGAGGGAGCGGGTGCTCATGGGGCTGGCCCAAATGGGGGGGGAAGAAAGGGGCCCCAAAGGGGTGCGGCCTCAGGAACTGCCTCAGGGGGTGCGACAAGGCACCCTTCGCGGTGTCCAGAGGGCCCTGGAGGGTCTGCCCTTCTCGCTTCCGCGCCTCCCACGACTGGTCCCCCGTCCGCCCCCCCCCCTCGCCCGTGGCAAGATTCCTCCTCCTCGTCCTCTTCCTCCTCCTCCTCCTCGTCCTCCTCCTCCTCCTCCTCCTCCTCCTTCTCCCTGCCCTCCTCCCCCCTCTAGGGCTAAGCACAAGGAAATGACTAAGAATGGTAACTACAAAGGTGCTGTTTTTGTTGACCAAAATCGTGGTCGGCGGCTGTTGGCATGACGGCCGACTTCATGATGCGGGCTATCTCTCGCTCGGCAGGTGTTTCCGTTGTGGTAACGAGAAGGAGACCCCATTGCATCGCTGCTGGGGCTGTCCGTCCAACGCCTTCCTGTCCGATCCCAACGTTGCAGGCAGGCGCTGGCCATGAGCCCTGTCGGCGTCGCTCGTGTTTTCAGCGTCGGGTGTGCCAGCGTCGGTTCACCCTGAAGGGCCAGGTCCAGGACTTTTGCCCAGCTCCCTGTCTTGACCCTCCTCTTCTCTTGTCTGACCCCATTCGCCACCCCTTGTACCCAGGACTTGACAGCAATCATCGTTTGAAGGTCCTGCGGGGTGTTTTGTACTGTGAGCACTGCGATGCGCACGCCAGTGTGAATGTTCAGAGTTTCGCACTGCCTTGCAACACTGATCGCCCTCCTCTAAAGCAAGAAAGGAGGTACTGTCCAGGCTGGCACAACGGGCTGCCCCCCAAGAGTGGTGGTAAGTTTCCGCAGGCCTGAGTCTTTTACGTGCCCAGGCTTGACCTGGTCCTCACGCGCTTTCTCATCTCACTTCCTCCTCCTCCTCCTCTTCTTCCTCCTCGTCGTCCTCTTCCTCCTCCTCCTCGATTTCCTCCTCCTCCTCCTCCTCCACTTCCTCCTCTTTCTCCTCCTCCTCCTCCTCCTCCTCCTCCTCCTCTTGCTCCTTCTGCTCTTCGTCGCCTTATTATTATTCTTCGTGTTCTTCTTATTCGTCTTTTTTTTCTCGTACTCTTCATCCTACAATTATGTTTGTTTTTATTCCTCCTCCTCCTCCTCCTCCGCCTCTTCCTCTTCCTCCTCGTCCTCCTCCTCCTCGTTTTCCTCCTCCTCCTCCACTTCCTCCTCTTTCTCCTCCTCCAATTCCTCCTCCTCCTCCTCCTCCTCCTCCTCTCCCTCCTTTTCTTCCTCCTCCTCCTTTTCCTCCTCTCTCCCCCCCCCTTCCTCCCTCCCACGCTGCCTCCCCCCCTCCCTCCCTCCCATCTCGGCACGGCGGGACCAGAATTGGCCCCGCACCTCGTCGCAGTGGGGACCGCCGTGTAAGCGGGAACGGGTCTGGTCAGCCAGGCCTCGCGCGATTCAATTGCTGGACTTTCCCCAGCTCGATACCAATCGAATGGGGAGCCACCTCGAAGAGTTCAAACCCGAAGTGCCAGAGCCGCATCCGAATCTTCCCTCCCTCCCTTCCCCCGTCTCCCTCCTTCCTTCCCGAACCCAGGAAAAGGCCAACCATGCAGAGGGGGAGGGCATGGGCCAAAACGCCTCCCATTCCCTCGGACGGCCACGCGCGCCCACGGCCAATCCTCCCAGATGGTCCAGGATGCTCCCCGATGGTCCTCACCGAGAAAATGCACGCGCCCGAGCGATGCCAGGCTCAATGGATGGAGATTGCCGTCGCTTGGACGTCCATTCCTCATGCCTTGTTCGGCTTCGCGCGCGCTCTGTGTTGCCAGATGATCTATGATGTTCCTCGATGGCCCTCGCCGAGAAAAACCGCAAACGTCTGAACGATGCCAAGGGGATGGGAGGGAGGAGGAGGAAGAGGAGGATGAGGAGGATGAGGCCCCAAGCGATGGAAGGCGCGGCCGGGTCAACGGGCGGGCCCCGGCCGGAGACGACAAAAACTGCGGAGCGGCCCAGGAGTGGGGCCGCCGAGCACAGTTTGCACACCGGCAAATGCCCCCGAAACGCTTGAACACTCAAGAGCGGAGACCAAAGTGACTGCGCATCACGCGGGCAAGGGATTCTCAGGGCGCGGGTGCAACGCGCGCATGGTGCGAGGGGTGGCCTGCTCCTCATTCGCACGCGTGCTGGCTGGCGACTTCGCAGTGTCCACGACACTCCTCGAGCACCTTGGGGTTCTTTCCCTATTCTCTGGAATGCGCGCCATAAGACATGCGTGCCAGCGAGCTTCCGTAGTGTTCAATAACACGGATGCGCTCGCGATGGTGGACCACAATCTCTCCGTCCTCCCCCGGCTCGGCAGCGGCGGCAGCAGCTCCCTCCTCACCCGCGTCGGCGGGCGCGCCTGTTGCCATTAGCGCAGTCTCCCCCGCCGAAGGCGTCGCGGCAACGTAGCACTCTCGAGCGAGGCGGACGAAACGGGCCGCCGTCGCACTTAGGGCAGGGCTGGGATTGCAATCGGATGCCCTGGGCCGTCTGCAGATCCCGCCGCGCAAGCAAAACGACCGCACTTCGAACATCTGTGCCCGCGCGCCCGCTGAAAGAACATGAAGGCGTGAGAGATGAGACGAGAGAAAACTCGGGCGCAGGTGGCGGCGGCGCGACGGAAGGGGGTCCGTCACCGGCTGCATCAACTCAGCCTTCTTCGCCGCCTCCCGCACCGTGCATGCAAACACCTGGCCCTCATTGGTATATTTGGTCAGCTGGCCTCGCGCAGATCGACCAGCCCCGCGGGGGCCATATGGCCTCGGGGCCCGAGCTAGGCAGAATAGTCGGCCCGCTCGCCCCCGACGAAATCGATAACAAAAAACACTCACTCAGCGCGTTCAATCCTACCGCTGTCTGATCAACGAGCACAAGCCCAGAAGCATTTGGGCGGAGCCTCGGAACGAAGTGGGAACTGCGCATCTGGCGCCACAAGCCAGCGCGATTCGCGCGCGCCGACTCAGACTCCGGTGACCGAAGCCCACCAGTCCTGACAGTGCTCAGATAGCTGATCAGAACTTCCCTATGCCGGTCGCGCTCCAGCCTGAAAAGCTCGAACTGCTGCGAGATGCTCGGACCGAGGCGCTGACTGAATTCTACCTGGCAACGGCCCAGGGGGGGCTCGGGCCTGGCAGCCTGCTTCATCTGACTCCACCACTGACCCACCGCGCCGGCCCAGTCCTAGAGCGAGCTGGCACGGCCTGACCCATCCGAGCACGAGCACAACCCCCAGCCCCCACCCCAGTCACCCCGCCCCATCTCGGGCGCAGCCTCGGCCACTGGCTCGGGAGAAGGCGGGGCGGGGCGGAGACCCATCGATGGAGTCAAAGTCATCGCGCCCACTGGCGCAGAATTGCTCAACGGGGCAGGCGTGGCATGTCTGGACATCCTCGGGCAAGGAATCATGTGCCCTCCCTCGAGTATGGCTCTGTGCCCGAAACACGGATTCCCTGCCTTACCTAACTCGCGCCTGCATGCGACAAGCAGCGGGCTGGGTCGAGCATGGATCGAGTAAAAACTTTCGGGGATCCAGCCCCCTGCCGCCCGCGACGCGCGAAGGGCCCCTCTCGCTCCAGCATTGTCGATCGAAAGGAATGCTTGCCGCGTGGCTTTCTCCAGCCGGAGTTTTCGTGCCTCCGGGGAGATGGGCGGAGGTTCGGCTGGCTTGAAGTCGCCATGTGCCATCTTCTTGCAGACTGCGAACATTCCCGGGGCAATCTCGTGGCACGTCTATATTACTCCTATGGAGAGCTTGAAAAGTCCGACCAGATTCTCCCCCGCGCGCGCATGCGGCGAGAGCCAAACCGAAGCAATCGGCCGCCCTAGGGACCCAGTCCAGGAGGGCCTCTTCTGGAAACGACTGCGCATGTTTAGCAGCGCTCTCTGATGACGACTCGGCACCGCGCGGTCGCCACGCTCGAGTCTTAGCCATTTTGGCTCAAGCCATTTCCCGTGGCCCGTCCTTCGGCCCCCCGTGCTGGGCGCGCGTGGCCGCGGGGGCGCCGCTGGAGGGCGCGGGCTTGGGAGCGATGGCGGCGGGGAGACGGCCGCGGCGGCCGTCTGAGGCGTGGTGGCGGCCTCAGCGCGAGCGGCGGGGCGCA